>CAWUFW010025217.1:0-48329 GCA_963921515.1 Calotriton arnoldi
AATTTGCCCAGGATCACAAGATGTTAGTCGACGCCAAGGTTATGGTCTTTTCTATGCAATGATCTTCTGTTACCACCCTTTTTTTTGTATTAATAATTGTATATATGTTTTCTTAGCGCTGCCAACCTTTCATAAGCGCCACACTGAGACTTTCTTTTCTTTTATTGTTGTGTGTTTTCCCGCTTCTTCATTCAATTTGTTTTGCTCTTGCTCCCCCACCTGATTATTAAGCAAACTTCAAGCTGGCTTGCTTCATAGCAGAGCAGAGCAGCAAAGTGTTCTAGTCTATGCATTTATCTTCTGTTGCCATACTGTTTTTATTTGTATTAATACTTCTGTATATATTTTATTAACACTGCTCCCGTTTAATAAGTGCTGCGCAACTTTTTCCTTTTATTGTTGTGTGTTTTCCCCACTTTTTAATTCTAATTTTTTGCTCTTACTCACCCTCGTAATTAGTGAGTACGCTTCAGCCTGGCCTGCCTCATAGCACAACAGCACATATAGACAAATGCAAAAGGAAAAGCTATTATGCTGCTATTGTGCGCCTATTTCTTATATTTTGACCTGTAGACCTTCATGCCACCACATGGAGTTTGCCTTCTGAGTTTCGCTCTGGTTTATTTGTACTTTTACATGCTGTTTCAAATCCGCAGATCATAGGGGCCGATTCCGATCTCGGCCGGTAGGGCTCCGAATAGGATTCGGCTTTACCGGATCCGATTCGGAGCCCTTTTTCCCGACCGAATCGTACGCGGGTCCGGCCGAGCGAGTACGATGCGACTCCGCCGACCGACTCGTCCGGGCGACCCGACCGCTCCGACCGACTCGCACCCGGATCGTACCGCTCCGACCGACTCGCTCGGGACCCGATTCGCACCGCGCAATGGAGACGTTTTCCGGCCGGGTAAGCACGATGCGCACCTCGACCGCTCCGACCGACTCGCGCCGGTCCGACTCGAACTCGCTGTCGGAGCCGTACTTTGGGGGTCCGTGTCGGACCCCCCTGTACGCGTACCCGCGCGAGGCGCACACAGGGGGACCCATGGGTCCCCCTACCTGTGCGTGTACGCCGCGAGCGCTCGCGGCGCACTCGCTGTAGGGGGCGCCCTTGTCCGCCTCGCACCCATTGAGGCAATGGGAGCCCGCGTACGCGTTGTACGACCGGCTCCCATTGAGTTCAATGGGAGTCCGACCGACTCGTGTCCGGTGGCATACGAATGCAACGGACTCGTTCGGTCGGGACTGCACGGGTCCGAGTCCGGTCGGAAATCTCTCCGGGTCCGGCTCGGTCGGAGAGATTTCCGGCCCGATTCGGAATCGACCCCATAATGTTGCTATTCGGCGCATATTTCTTTTTTCTGACACATACACTGTGATGCCATAACATGCAGTTTATCAGGTATGCTGTGTGCCTTCTGCAAATACCTCGCCTTGGTTTGTAGTTTTACATAGTTTTGTTTTATTTTCAACCATGTAGATAGTAATGTTGCTATTCTCCGCGTATTGCATAGATCTCACCTGTACACTATCAGTGGCGTAACGAAACTTGAGTGGGGCCCCCTGCAAAGTACATGCAGGGGGCCCCTGACGTTCCGGATCTAATTCGGATCTCTCAGGCCAGGGACTTGCTAGTGCCCCCCCTCTACTCCCTCCTGTACCGCCCCGCGGGGTCTCTTCTTACGCTACTGCCATTGGCAAAAATAAATGCTTCGTCGGGGACCTTTGCAGCCAGAGCCTCATGCGGTTCTACCAGCCAGTAAAATGGGGCCGTTTGTTCCTGGAAGACTGGGTGATACCGCTCCGGCTGACTCGTAATGAGGGGGATCTTGGTGTCCCGCAACTTCCTAAAGTGTGATGCACTGTCTCCTCCACACATCACCTCCTCTGTGGCGCAGCCTGGTCACCATCCGAGATGAATGATTAATGTGAGTTGGAAACACATGCACATCCACACAGTGTTTTTCATCGATTGAATATCCCCTCTGTTCCCCCCTTGTCTTCTCCCCCACCTCACAACTAAAGCAACCCCTAGTCAAAGGCATTAATCACCGCTCAAAGCGTATTCAACATATGAATACAAGCTAGAACCCTTGGCGCTCTTGGCGCTCTTGGCTGGCTTTTCTCTGGCTGTGAAGCACTCTACCTACTGTCAGTGGCGGGAAGCTGCCTCCATTTCACCACAGAGCGTACACGTCACAAGCACCAGCAGTGCTAGCAGCGCAGCCTCCCCTCCCCCCAAAAGACCAATATAAGATAGGATACATCACCGACACAGCAGGTGGAGAGCAAACAACAGTAGTGCAAGCTTCGCCAGACACGCAATACGTGCAGCAGAGACAGTTGTATTTAAGGGGGTCATTAGGATAGGGGGCGGATCGCCACCGCCCATATGGCGGTGGCGATCCACCCGCTATTTCCCACCGCCCGCCTCACATTTCCCCACCGCCATATTAGTATGGCGGTGGGGACCCAGGCGGACGGCAAGACCATCCGCCGAGTTTGCCGCCGGTCGACCAGTCGACCGGGCGGAAAGGGGCTGGATATGGTGGCGGTGTCTGCTAGACACCGCCATCCATATTATCATGGGCAGCGGTGCAGGGCTTTCCATGGCGGAGACCCCGCCATGGAAACCCATGCGGAGTTTGCTTTTGGGGGCCCGTTGCGGGCCCCCAGGGTATTGGGGGGTGGGGGGTGCACATGGGGAGTACCTATGGTACCCCCCTGCATTGTCATGGACATGGTGGCAGGCACCTCGCGTTGCCTGTCACCTTGTGCATGACGATGCACACAGTGCATTCCCAGCATTGTGGCGGGCGGTGCTGTGAGCACCGCCCGCCACAATGCTGGGAATGGAGGATGCCACGGTGGCGTTGGCATCATAATACGCACAGCGGGACCGCCGCACCTCTTGCGGACGGTCCCTTTTTCCGTTGCGAAAGTCCGCCCGCCATCGTAATGACCCCTAAGAGACCCTTGCGGTTGCAGCACATGCGCATCAGAGCAGTGCAAGCTTCATGACCCTGATGATGCAACCGCAGATAGGATCAGGGCAGCTAACACTCACACAAAGCAGGCGCAGCAACAGCAACAGAGGTGCAAGCTCAATCCCCGCCGACCCCACACACAGAATACATATAGTAGAGGCAGTTCTATTCAACCTTCACTCATACTGCCAGAAGTCACATCTCTGACAGAAACAGGGCAAGCTTCCTCGCTCACAGCAAAAAAGGGCAGCACAAACACAAGAGACCTCAAGATTCCCTTATAAAGAAGGAGCAAGACAAGCTAGTCAAATGCAGTGCAAGCTTCCTCACGCACAACAGAGACATGACAGGAGGGCAGCAGTGTGAGCTCCCCCACACACGGTAAGTGGACATAATATCGACTTTTTATATCGACATGCTTTAATATCGAGTTTAGAATATCGACAGTACTAAATATCGATGTTAAGTATATCGATGTAAAAAATATAGATTTTTTGTGTTGTCAAAAATATCGATGTGTGAAATATCGACTGTTAAAATATCGTTATGTTAAAATATCGTTCTAGTAATTTTTTATTTGTTATATGTTTCTTTTTGTTATAATATTAAGTAATTAATGTTATAAAAATTTTAAATTATATTTTAATTTTTAGGAGCGGGATGTTGGGCTTTTAGGGGATAAGGGTGGGCAGTGTTTTAAAAAGTAGTTTTAAAATTTTTAAAAAATAAAAATTTATAAATTTAATTTTAAATTGTTGTTTTAGGAGCGGGATGTTGGGTTTATAGGGGATAAGGGTGGGGAGTGTTTTAAAAAAGTAGTTTTAAAATTTTTTAAAAATTAAAAATTTATAAATTTAATTTTAAATTGTTGTTTTAGGAGCGGGATGTTGGGTTTATAGGGATAAGGGTGAGAAGTGTTTTAAAAAAGTAGTTTTCAATTTTTTTTTTTTTTTAATTTATAAATTTAATTTAAAATTGTTGTTTTAGGAGCAGGATGTTGGGTTTATAGGGAATTTTTTTTTAGGAGTGTTATATTGTGTTTATTTTGAATAAAGGTGTGGAATTTAGTATATTTTTTGTTAATTATTAATTAAAATTTTTAAAAAGAAATATTTTATAAGAAATATATATATATATATTTTTTTTACATTTTGTGTTGCTAGGGGATACGTTTTAGTATTTTGTTTTCAAAATTATTGTATTATAAATTTGAAATATTTTAAAATTTTAAATTTTACTAATTTTAATAATTAAGAGATATTATTTGTGTTTTTAAATAATTATATATGTGAAATTGCAAATAATATTTACATTTGTTTAATTATTTCCAAATATTTAAAAAAATCATAATTAGGTTTTAAAATTATATATAAAAATATGTTTTATGTTTTATAATTATTAAAAAATTAGATTTATATGGAAAATAGAGTATTTAAAAATGTGTAATAAATTATATATTTATTTTTTATTTTTTATGAATATGATTTATAAATTGGATTCTGATTAACTGATTTACATATTGTAAGATTTTATAATTGTGAATATAAAATAAAATATGTTTAATGTACAGCACCTTCCCGGATTTAATAATAATTGGAGTGGGAATAGTTAATTATATATCTTTAGTGTCCAGCACCTTCCCTGATTTAATAGTAATTGGAGTGGTAATAGTAAATTATATATGTTTAGTGTACAGCACATTCCCTGATTTAATAATAACTGGAGTGGGAATAGTAAATTATATATCTTTAGTGTCCAGCACCTTCCCTGATTTAATACTAATTGGAGTGGGAATAGTATATTATATATGTTTAATGTCCAGCACCTACCCTGATTTAATACTAACTGGAGTGGGAATAGTAAATTATATATGTTTAGGGGCCGATTCCGATCTCGGCCGGTAGGCTCCGAATCGGATTCGGCTTAACCGGATCCGATTCGGAGCCCTATTTCCCGACCGATTCGTACGTGCGTCCGGACGAGCGAGTACGATGCGAAATCGCCGACCGACTCGTTCGGGCATCCCAACCGCTCCGGCCGACTCGTTCCCGGGTCGAACCGCACTGACCGACTCGCTCGGACACGACTCACACCGCGCAATGGAGACGTTCCCCGGCCGGGTAAGTACGATGCGCGCCGCGAGCAGTCCGACCGACACGCGCCGTCCGGCTCGAAAGAGCAGTCGGGGCTGTACTTCGGGGTCCGTGTCGGACCCCCTGTACGCGTAGCCGCGCGAGTCGCACACAGGGGGACCCATGGGTCCCCCCTACCTGTGCGTGTACGGCGCGAGTCGCTCGCCGCGTACCCGCTGTAGGGGGCGCCCTTGTTCGCCTCGCACCCATTGGAGGCAATGGGAGCCCGCGCACGCGTTGTACGCACCGGCTCCCATTGACTTCAATGGGAGTCCGATCGACTCGAGTACGATAGCATACGGACGCATCGTACTCGTTCGGTCGGGCTGCACGGGTCCGATTCGGTCGGAAATCTCTCCGGGTCCGGCTCGGTCGGAGAGATTTCCGGCCCGAATCGGAATCGGCCCCTAAGTGTCCAGCACTTTCCCTGATTTAATACTAACTGGAGTGGGAATAGTAAATTAAATCTGTTTAGTGTCCTGCACCTTCCTGACTTAATATAAATTGTAGTGGGAATAGTAAATTATATACGTTGATAGTTTTATAAACTAAATACATTAATATAGAGTGTAGTGGGAATGTGTATAAATAATAACATTGGTTAAAATGATAAAAATATATATATTTATTAAAGACATAGGGGCCGATTCCGATTCGGGCCGGAAATCTCTCCGACCGAGCCGGACCCGGAGAGATTTCCGACCGAATCGGACCCGTGCAGTCCGACCGAACGAGTACGATGCGCACGTATGCCATCGGACTCGAGTCGGTCGGACTCTCATTGAAGTCAATGGGAGCCTGTCGTCACAACGCGTACGCGGGCTCCCATTGACTCAATGGGTGCGATGCGGACAAGTGCGCCCCTACAGCGTGTACGCGGCGAAGCGACTCACGCCGTACACGCACAGGTAGGGGACCCATGGGTCCCCCTGAGTGCGACTCGCACTGCTACGCGTACAGGGGGTCCGACACGGACCCCCAAAGTACGGCTCCGACAGCTCTTTCGAGCCGGAGTGCGCGGCTCGGTCGGATCTGCTCGCGGCGCGCATCGTACTTACCCGGCCGGGGAACATCTCCATTGCGCAGTGCGAGTCGTGTCCGTGCGAGTCGGTCGGTGCGGTTCGACCCGGGATCGAGTCGGTCGGAGCGGTCGGGACGCCCGGACGAGTCGGTCGGCGAATACGCATCGTACTCGCTCGCCCGGACGCGCGTACGAATCGGTCGGGAAATAGGGCTCCGAATCGGATCCGGTTAAGCCGAATCCGATTCTGAGCCCTACCGGCCGAGATCGGAATCTGCCCCAGTATATTGATTTAAAATACATTTTTTAATACAAAATGAAACATTATTAAATTAATAAATAAATTATGAGACATGTAATTTTTGAATTGATATGTTTCTTTATTGTCAAACATATAGTATGTTTTTAATACAAACAGTTGTTGATATTGTATTACATTTTTTTTAACATATAATACTTTTTAATTAATATTATTTATATATAAATTATAAATAATATTAATTATTACATGGATTTATTTAATAGAAATATTTGTTATAATATGTATACATTTTTTAAACATTTATTGCATTTAGTACATATTTTTTTAAACACTGTATATAACATGTATAATTATGTAATTATAATAATAAATATTATATGTTTTATAATATGTATTATTATAATTTTACAGTGAAGAAAAATATAAGACAATTTTTTAAATATAAGTTATAATTTATAGTATTTTTACAAAACATTTTAGCAATGTATTAATCATGTTATAACAGTTTTAATAAAAATACATTAATCTTTAATGTTTAAAGCAGCCATATTTGTTTATAACTTGTATTTTGTAACTGCTCGCGTTTGTTTGGGGTCATTTCTGAGGGGAGAAGCTCGCGGTTGGAAGCTGCGTCACATTGGGGAAGGTAAGTTTAATTTTCTTTATTTCAACTATACTTTTAGTTTAATTTGAATTTAGTTAGGTGCTAGGTAGTGTGTGTAGTGTTAGGTTTTTGAAGTTTTGGTGATTTTTATGTGTAAGTTAGGTTTTAGTGATATGTCGTCCGTTAATTTAAAGGCCTATGTTAGAAATGTGTAAATATGTGAAAATATGTTTGAATATGGTGTAAATAATGTTTGTAATAGTATTATGTTATAGTTTATGTGTATGTTTGTGTGGGTGGGATTGTTCGTGTTTTTTTACAGGTTTTGGTCGTTAGAAGTGGCGGTTACGAGAAGATTACGGTTTTTTTGTTAAGGAAGTGTGTATTAGTTTAATCAACTAATAATTATTTTACACTTCCTTAATTTTTCGCGTTTTCATGGAGCGTTTCTTTTTTAAAAACCTTTTTCGGGATTTTTATGGTTTATCGTTTATGGAGTTACGGACGGAGGATTAATTTTGAAATAGTTGGATTTTTCCATTTTTTGGGGGGATTTCTTTGGTTCTATTGATATTATGATATACCTGGATTTATTTACAAGAGTTGGGATTTCCTTTCTTCAGCTACAGAAACGGTAAGTAATTTTAAATATTTATTGTGGGAGGGAAATGTTTAAAAAAGTAGTGTTATTGTGTTTTATATTTTCATAAATAAAATTAATATGTCAATATATATTTTTCGTTTTTTTATGAACATATTTGACAAATAATTGTATTTGTGAAAATACAAAAGTTATATTTATTTGTTTGCTTTGATTTTAGTGATGACTATTTGGATATTTTGAGGTTTTTTAAGTTAAAGTAGGCTTCTGGCTATTGTTTCTAGGTATTCTAGGCCTCTTGTTGTTGGATATAGTCTTACTTTATATTGTAAGTATTCAAACATTTGTTTAGTTTGTTTGGTAAGTTTTGGGCCTATTTGTGTTACAGATTGCTCAATTCTTAGTTGTTGGTAGCTCTGTTCTTTTTGGATAGATAGTAGTAGTTTATGTAGAGTAGGTGGAGCTCTGCCTGTTGTTGCTTGGAAGGCATTATGCCATCCTTCAACAGCATTGTTTGTTTTAGCTTCTTTATTTAGTGTGCTGTGATATACATTCCACCATGGAATGTGGTATTTAGGGTGCCTTCTGTGTCCAGATCTGTGGAGTCTTCCCACCCAGGTTTCCTCAAAATAGTCTAGAAGGGGACTTAGGGGGTCATTATGATGGCGGGCGGCCGAGCGAGTACGATGCGAATTCGCCGACCGACTCGTCCGGGCGACCCGACCGCTCCGACCGACTCGTACCCGGATCGTACCGCTCCGACCGACTCGCTCGGACCCGATTCGCACCGCGCAATGGAGACGTTTTCCGGCCGGGTAAGTACGATGCGCACCTCGACCGCTCCGACCGACTCGCGCCGTCCGACTCGAACTCGCTGTCGGAGCCGTACTTTGGGGGTCCGTGTCGGACCCCCTGTACGCGTACCCGCGCGAGGCGCACACAGGGGGACCCATGGGTCCCCCCTACCTGTGCGTGTACGCCGCGGGCGCTCGCGGCGTACTCGCTGTAGGGGGCGCCCTTGTCCGCCTCGCACCCATTGAGGCAATGGGAGCCCGCGTACGCGTTGTACGACCGGCTCCCATTGAGTTCAATGGGAGTCCGACCGACTCGTGTCCGGTGGCATACGAATGCAACGGACTCGTTCGGTCGGACTGCACGGGTCCGATTCGGTCGGAAATCTCTCCGGGTCCGGCTCGGTCGGAGAGATTTCCGGCCCGATTCGGAATCGACCCCATAATGTTGCTATTCGGCGCATATTTCTTTTTTCTGACACATACACTGTGATGCCATAACATGCAGTTTATCAGGTATGCTGTGTGCCTTCTGCAAATACCTCGCCTTGGTTTGTAGTTTTACATAGTTTTGTTTTATTTTCAACCATGTAGATAGTAATGTTGCTATTCTCCGCGTATTGCATAGATCTCACCTGTACACTATCAGTGGCGTAACGAAACTTGAGTGGGGCCCCCTGCAAAGTACATGCAGGGGGCCCCTGACGTCCCGGATCTAATTCGGATCTCTCAGGCCAGGGACTTGCTAGTGCCCCCCTCTACTCCCTCCTGTACCGCCCCGCGGGTCTCTTCTTACGCTACTGCCATTGGCAAAAATAAATGCTTCGTCGGGGACCTTTGCAGCCAGAGCCTCATGCGGTTCTACCAGCCAGTAAAATGGGGCCGTTTGTTCCTGGAAGACTGGGTGATACCGCTCCGGCTGACTCGTAATGAGGGGGATCTTGGTGTCCCGCAACTTCCTAAAGTGTGATGCACTGTCTCCTCCACACATCACCTCCTCTGTGGCGCAGCCTGGTCACCATCCGAGATGAATGATTAATGTGAGTTGGAAACACATGCACATCCACACAGTGTTTTTCATCGATTGAATATCCCCTCTGTTCCCCCCTTGTCTTCTCCCCCCACCTCACAACTAAAGCAACCCCTAGTCAAAGGCATTAATCACCGCTCAAAGCGTATTCAACATATGAATACAAGCTAGAACCCTTGGCGCTCTTGGCGCTCTTGGCTGGCTTTTCTCTGGCTGTGAAGCACTCTACCTACTGTCAGTGGCGGGAAGCTGCCTCCATTTCACCACAGAGCGTACACGTCACAAGCACCAGCAGTGCTAGCAGCGCAGCCTCCCCTCCCCCCAAAAGACCAATATAAGATAGGATACATCACCGACACAGCAGGTGGAGAGCAAACAACAGTAGTGCAAGCTTCGCCAGACACGCAATACGTGCAGCAGAGACAGTTGTATTTAAGGGGGTCATTAGGATAGCGGGCGGATCGCCACCGCCCATATGGCGGTGGCGATCCACCCGCTATTTCCCACCGCCCGCCTCACATTTCCCCACCGCCATATTAGTATGGCGGTGGGGACCCAGGCGGACGGCAAGACCATCCGCCGGTTTGCCGCCGGTCGACCAGTCGACCGGGCGGAAAAGGGGCTGGATATGGTGGCGGTGTCTGCTAGACACCGCCATCCATATTATCATGGGCAGCGGTGCAGGGCTTTCCATGGCGGAGACCCCGCCATGGAAACCCATGCGGAGTTTGCTTTTGGGGGCCCGTTGCGGGCCCCCAGGGTATTGGGGGTGGGGGTGCACATGGGGAGTACCTATGGTACCCCCTGCATTGTCATGGACATGGTGGCAGGCACCTCGCGTTGCCTGTCACCTTGTGCATGACGATGCACACAGTGCATTCCCAGCACTAGGCGGGCGGTGCTGTGAGCACCGCCCGCCACAATGCTGGGAATGGAGGATGCCACGGTGGCGTTGGCATCATAATACGCACAGCGGGACCGCCGCACCTCTTGCGGACGGTCCCTTTTTCCGTTGCGAAAGTCCGCCCGCCATCGTAATGACCCCCTAAGAGACCCTTGCGGTTGCAGCACATGCGCATCAGAGCAGTGCAAGCTTCATGACCCTGATGATGCAACCGCAGATAGGATCAGGGCAGCTAACACTCACACAAAGCAGGCGCAGCAACAGCAACAGAGGTGCAAGCTCAATCCCCGCCGACCCCACACACAGAATACATATAGTAGAGGCAGTTCTATTCAACCTTCACTCATACTGCCAGAAGTCACATCTCTGACAGAAACAGGGCAAGCTTCCCTCGCTCACAGCAAAAAAGGGCAGCACAAACACAAGAGACCTCAAGATTCCCTTATAAAGAAGGAGCAAGACAAGCTAGTCAAATGCAGTGCAAGCTTCCTCACGCACAACAGAGACATGACAGGAGGGCAGCAGTGTGAGCTCCCCCACACACGGTAAGTGGACATAATATCGACTTTTTTATATCGACATGCTTTAATATCGAGTTTAGAATATCGACAGTACTAAATATCGATGTTAAGTATATCGATGTAAAAAATATAGATTTTTTGTGTTGTCAAAAATATCGATGTGTGAAATATCGACTGTTAAAATATCGTTATGTTAAAATATCGTTCTAGTAATTTTTTATTTGTTATATGTTTCTTTTTGTTATAATATTAAGTAATTAATGTTATAAAAATTTTAAATTATATTTTAATTTTTAGGAGCGGGATGTTGGGCTTTTAGGGGATAAGGGTGGGCAGTGTTTTAAAAAAGTAGTTTTAAAATTTTTAAAAAAATAAAAATTTATAAATTTAATTTTAAATTGTTGTTTTAGGAGCGGGATGTTGGGTTTATAGGGGATAAGGGTGGGGAGTGTTTTAAAAAAGTAGTTTTAAAATTTTAAAAAAATTAAAAATTTATAAATTTAATTTTAAATTGTTGTTTTAGGAGCGGGATGTTGGGTTTATAGGGGATAAGGGTGAGAAGTGTTTTAAAAAAAGTAGTTTTCAATTTTTTTTTTTTTTTAATTTATAAATTTAATTTAAAATTGTTGTTTTAGGAGCAGGATGTTGGGTTTATAGGGAATTTTTTTTTAGGAGTGTTATATTGTGTTTATTTTGAATAAAGGTGTGGAATTTAGTATATTTTTTGTTAATTATTAATTAAAATTTTTAAAAAGAAATATTTTATAAGAAATATATATATATATATTTTTTTTACATTTTGTGTTGCTAGGGGATACGTTTTAGTATTTTGTTTTCAAAATTATTGTATTATAAATTTGAAATATTTTAAAATTTTAAATTTTACTAATTTTAATAATTAAGAGATATTATTTGTGTTTTTAAATAATTATATATGTGAAATTGCAAATAATATTTACATTTGTTTAATTATTTCCAAATATTTAAAAAAAATCATAATTAGGTTTTAAAATTATATATAAAAATATGTTTTATGTTTTATAATTATTAAAAAATTAGATTTATATGGAAAATAGAGTATTTAAAAATGTGTAATAAATTATATATTTATTTTTTATTTTTTATGAATATGATTTATAAATTGGATTCTGATTAACTGATTTACATATTGTAAGATTTTATAATTGTGAATATAAAATAAAATATGTTTAATGTACAGCACCTTCCCGGATTTAATAATAATTGGAGTGGGAATAGTTAATTATATATCTTTAGTGTCCAGCACCTTCCCTGATTTAATAGTAATTGGAGTGGTAATAGTAAATTATATATGTTTAGTGTACAGCACATTCCCTGATTTAATAATAACTGGAGTGGGAATAGTAAATTATATATCTTTAGTGTCCAGCACCTTCCCTGATTTAATACTAATTGGAGTGGGAATAGTATATTATATATGTTTAATGTCCAGCACCTACCCTGATTTAATACTAACTGGAGTGGGAATAGTAAATTATATATGTTTAGGGGCCGATTCCGATCTCGGCCGGTAGGGCTCCGAATCGGATTCGGCTTAACCGGATCCGATTCGGAGCCCTATTTCCCGACCGATTCGTACGTGCGTCCGGACGAGCGAGTACGATGCGAAATCGCCGACCGACTCGTTCGGGCATCCCAACCGCTCCGGCCGACTCGTTCCCGGGTCGAACCGCACTGACCGACTCGCTCGGACACGACTCACACCGCGCAATGGAGACGTTCCCCGGCCGGGTAAGTACGATGCGCGCCGCGAGCAGTCCGACCGACACGCGCCGTCCGGCTCGAAAGAGCAGTCGGGGCTGTACTTCGGGGGTCCGTGTCGGACCCCCCTGTACGCGTAGCCGCGCGAGTCGCACACAGGGGGACCCATGGGTCCCCCCTACCTGTGCGTGTACGGCGCGAGTCGCTTCGCCGCGTACCCGCTGTAGGGGGCGCCCTTGTTCGCCTCGCACCCATTGAGGCAATGGGAGCCCGCGTACGCGTTGTACGACCGGCTCCCATTGACTTCAATGGGAGTCCGACCGACTCGAGTACGATAGCATACGGACGCATCGTACTCGTTCGGTCGGGCTGCACGGGTCCGATTCGGTCGGAAATCTCTCCGGGTCCGGCTCGGTCGGAGAGATTTCCGGCCCGAATCGGAATCGGCCCCTAAGTGTCCAGCACTTTCCCTGATTTAATACTAACTGGAGTGGGAATAGTAAATTAAATCTGTTTAGTGTCCTGCACCTTCCTGACTTAATATAAATTGTAGTGGGAATAGTAAATTATATACGTTGATAGTTTTATAAACTAAATACATTAATATAGAGTGTAGTGGGAATGTGTATAAATAATAACATTGGTTAAAATGATAAAAAATATATATATTTATTAAAGACATAGGGCCGATTCCGATTCGGGCCGGAAATCTCTCCGACCGAGCCGGACCCGGAGAGATTTCCGACCGAATCGGACCCGTGCAGTCCGACCGAACGAGTACGATGCGCACGTATGCCATCGGACTCGAGTCGGTCGGACTCCCATTGAAGTCAATGGGAGCCTGTCGTACAACGCGTACGCGGGCTCCCATTGACTCAATGGGTGCGATGCGGACAAGTGCGCCCCCTACAGCGTGTACGCGGCGAAGCGACTCACGCCGTACACGCACAGGTAGGGGGGACCCATGGGTCCCCCCTGAGTGCGACTCGCACTGCTACGCGTACAGGGGGGTCCGACACGGACCCCCAAAGTACGGCTCCGACAGCTCTTTCGAGCCGGAGTGCGCGGCTCGGTCGGACTGCTCGCGGCGCGCATCGTACTTACCCGGCCGGGGAACATCTCCATTGCGCAGTGCGAGTCGTGTCCGTGCGAGTCGGTCGGTGCGGTTAGACCCGGGATCGAGTCGGTCGGAGCGGTCGGGGCGCCCGGACGAGTCGGTCGGCCAATACGCATCGTACTCGCTCGCCCGGACGCGCGTACGAATCGGTCGGGAAATAGGGCTCCGAATCGGATCCGGTTAAGCCGAATCCGATTCTGAGCCCTACCGGCCGAGATCGGAATCTGCCCCAGTATATTGATTTAAAATACATTTTTTAATACAAAATGAAACATTATTAAATTAATAAATAAATTATGAGACATGTAATTTTTGAATTGATATGTTTCTTTATTGTCAAACATATAGTAATGAAAAAATAAAATTTCTTGTATTAAGTGCATATAATATAAATTGTTACACATAGAGAAAATAAATACAATCTTTATTTTTCAGACATTATATATTTGGTACATATGTATACTTAAATTTGCAAAAAAATGTTTTAAACATTGCTAAACTTTTTAATACAGTAATGTACATTTTGTAACATGAATAAATGTAGTTTTACATTGCTTTTTAAACATTTGTTTAAAAATAATATTTTTTAATAACAGTTGTACATTTTTATTTTGTATTGTGAACATTTATTATATTGTTACATATACTGTACATTTTTAATATATTTCTTTTCATATGTTTTTAATACAAACAGTTGTTGATATTGTATTACATTTTTTTTAACATATAATACTTTTTAATTAATATTATTTATATATAAATTATAAATAATATTAATTATTACATGGATTTATTTAATAGAAATATTTGTTATAATATGTATACATTTTTTAAACATTTATTGCATTTAGTACATATTTTTTTAAACACTGTATATAACATGTATAATTATGTAATTATAATAATAAATATTATATGTTTTATAATATGTATTATTATAATTTTACAGTGAAGAAAAAATATAAGACAATTTTTTAAATATAAGTTATAATTTATAGTATTTTTACAAAACATTTTAGCAATGTATTAATCATGTTATAACAGTTTTAATAAAAAATACATTAATCTTTAATGTTTAAAGCAGCCATATTTGTTTATAACTTGTATTTTGTAACTGCTCGCGTTTGTTTGGGGTCATTTCTGAGGGGAGAAGCTCGCGGTTGGAAGCTGCGTCACATTGGGGAAGGTAAGTTTAATTTTCTTTATTTCAACTATACTTTTAGTTTAATTTGAATTTAGTTAGGTGCTAGGTAGTGTGTGTAGTGTTAGGTTTTTGAAGTTTTGGTGATTTTTATGTGTAAGTTAGGTTTTAGTGATATGTCGTCCGTTAATTTAAAGGCCTATGTTAGAAATGTGTAAATATGTGAAAATATGTTTGAATATGGTGTAAATAATGTTTGTAATAGTATTATGTTATAGTTTATGTGTATGTTTGTGTGGGTGGGATTGTTCGTGTTTTTTTACAGGTTTTGGTCGTTAGAAGTGGCGGTTACGAGAAGATTGCGGTTTTTTTTGTTAAGGAAGTGTGTATTAGTTTAATCAACTAATAATTATTTTACACTTCCTTAATTTTTCGCGTTTTCATGGAGCGTTTCTTTTTTTAAAAACCTTTTTCGGGATTTTTATGGTTTATCGTTTATGGAGTTACGGACGGAGGATTAATTTTGAAATAGTTGGATTTTTCCATTTTTTGGGGGGATTTCTTTGGTTCTATTGATATTATGATATACCTGGATTTATTTACAAGAGTTGGGATTTCCTTTCTTCAGCTACAGAAACGGTAAGTAATTTTAAATATTTATTGTGGGAGGGAAATGTTTAAAAAAGTAGTGTTATTGTGTTTTATATTTTCATAAATAAAATTAATATGTCAATATATATTTTTCGTTTTTTTATGAACATATTTGACAAATAATTGTATTTGTGAAAATACAAAAGTTATATTTATTTGTTTGCTTTGATTTTAGTGATGACTATTTGGATATTTTGAGGTTTTTAAGTTAAAGTAGGCTTCTGGCTATTGTTTCTAGGTATTCTAGGCCTCTTGTTGTTGGATATAGTCTTACTTTATATTGTAAGTATTCAAACATTTGTTTAGTTTGTTTGGTAAGTTTTGGGCCTATTTGTGTTACAGATTGCTCAATTCTTAGTTGTTGGTAGCTCTGTTCTTTTTGGATAGATAGTAGTAGTTTATGTAGAGTAGGTGGAGCTCTGCCTGTTGTTGCTTGGAAGGCATTATGCCATCCTTCAACAGCATTGTTTGTTTTAGCTTCTTTATTTAGTGTGCTGTGATATACATTCCACCATGGAATGTGGTATTTAGGGTGCCTTCTGTGTCCAGATCTGTGGAGTCTTCCCACCCAGGTTTCCTCAAAATAGTCTAGAAGGGGACTTAGGGGGTCATTATGATGGCGGGCGGATCGGTGGCGATCCACCCGCCATTTATGTCCGCCCGCCTAACATTTCCCCCCGCCATATTACGATGGCGGTGGGGACCCAGGCGGACGGAAAGACCGTCCGCCAGTTTTCCGCCGGTAGGCAATCCGCCAGATTGCCTACCGGGCGGAAAAGGCCTGCAATATGGTGGTGGTGCCTTGCAGGCACCGCCATCCATATTATGATGATGGCGGTCTCATGCCTTTCCATGGCGGAGACTCCGCCATGGAAAGGCATGCGGAGAATGCCTTTGGGGGCCCGTTGCGGGCCCCCACGTGGTTGGGGGGGTGGGTGGCTGCTGTTGGGGGGTACCCATGGTACCCCCCGACATTTGCATGCACAAGGTGGCAGGCACCGCGCGGTGCCTGTCACGTTGTGCATGCAAATGCACAATATGCCCTTTCAACATTGTGGCGGTTGCTGAATACAGCACCGCCCGCCACAATGTTGAATATACAGGATGCGACCGCCGCACCTCTTGCGGACGGTCCCGTTTACCGTTATGGTGGCGGGCAGACATTGTCCGCCCGCCATCATAATCACCCCCTTAGTTTTTGTTCATTTTGTTGATAGTATGGACTTTTTATCAATAAGTTGTAGTGTTCGGCCACGTCAGTAACTGGGACGTAGGCCAGTGCTATAAGTTTTTTATTTGATATGCAAAGGAGCTATTTGTTGCATATTCAACACTTAGGGCCCGATTCCGATCTTGCTCGGAAAGCCCTCCGTACAACTCGGATCCGGAGGGCTTTCCGAGCGAGATGTGCTCCGGGGATCCGAACGAGCGAGTACGATGAAGCCATATGCTTACGGACTCGGTTCGCTCGGACTCCCATTGAACTCTATGGGAGCCTGTGTACAGACGTGTACACAGGCTCCCTTAGCAGAAAAGGGGTGGGTGGGGAAAAGCGTACACCCTGTGGCGGGCACCCTATGGTGCCCACCACACTGTGCATGCTTGGATCGGGGGGACCCATGGGCACCCCCCGTGATAGATTCGGAGGGCCCCGGGTGAAGGGGGGCCTGGTACGGCCCCCCGAAGTACGCTTCCGACAGCAGTTTTGTCTCGCTGTGACCGACGCGAAGCGGCTGTCCGAATCGTGCATCGTACTCGCTCGGTCGGAAATCGGTTCCATTGCGCGGCACCATTCGTTTACAAACGAGACGTACGGAGCGGTTCGGGTCCGGAAACGATTCGGTCGGCGCTTATGCAATCTTCGCATCGTACTTGGTCATTCGGACTTGTGTGAGATTCGGTCATGAACAAGGGCTACGAATCGGATCCGGTAAAGCCAAATCCGATTCGGAGGCCTTCCGAGCGAGATCGGAATCGGGCCCTTAGCGTGGATTTTTGGAGGTGTCTCCAAATACATTGATTAAAATGATAGTAGCAACCCTGAATTGCTGTGTCTGGGTAGGTTTTTAGTATTGCATTTATCATTGCCTGCTCAAACTCAATAATTATTTTTTGGGGAAAATAATTATTGGTTTCTTGTTTAATTTTAGACAGTGGTTCAATATATGTGGAGTTTTGCTTATTTGGTAATAATGCGTAGAGAAAAGGGATGATAGTATTTTGGTATAGTGCATGGACAGAATATAGTTGATAGAATGGTTTGGGACATATTTTAAAAGTCCCGTCCATCATCCAAGTTTCAGACTGTTGGAGTTTTACTAAATTATTAGCAGTTGCAAACATAATTATTCTTTTATCTTTAGATTTGTTATCATAAAGAAGAAATTGTTCTTCATTATGTGTGATTGACAGTTCTGGGGGAATTTCTACTTCTTCAAATGTTTTTGGGGCAGGTGTAGTGGTGGTAGTAGCTTTTTTCGTTCTAGCTATAGTTCTTTTTAGGGAAGCTATTGAGGGCATTTGGACAGTAGCATGTTGTGGTATTTTGGGGAGCATTTCCTTAAGTATTTCAGTGGTAGATTTTTGTGAACTAGTGCTAGCTTCTTTTATATCGTCTAGAGCATTTCTAACCTCAATTTCAGTGACGTTAGGGGGGTGGTTATGCGCCCTAACATACAGAACAGTTGTTTCCTTAGTTGTAGCCCTCCCATAACACTTATTAGAATAGTATTTACTACATTTCCAGTTTACTTTCAGTCCAGTTTGTTTTTCTTGGGTATAAACATATCCCATGTAGCATAGTAAAAACTTTCCTTTTTGTGAAGTTATGAATTGGGCGCCTTCAGTCATTGTGATGTTTCAAATGCTTAAAAAAATGTATATGACAAATACTAAAGATAATACTGTACTGTTTTATTTATTAATATATATACATTGTCATTTATATACTTACAATGTTGAATTTGAAGTAGTTTTCAATGCTGATGCACTTTCTTTGCTGTTTGATATCTGTTTTGTTGCTGATATTTCTGTTGGTAGAAAAAAAAGTAATTTTAATAATTTTGTTCAATGGTGAACGAAGTGGGGGGGAAGTTGGGATATAGTTGGACTTTGGTTAGGTATTTTAGGTAATTGTTTTAATTTAATTTCGTTTAATACTTACTTTATTTCCAAGTCGATTTTTCACAATGTTCTGTAACTGTTTGGATGTTTTCAGAATTATCTGTAGAGGAGATATAAATTAAAAATATATATATTAATTATTTTATCAGTATAAATAGTTGTTTTTGAAGACTAGCAGTAGTATTATAAATGTCATTTTACGTACTTTCTGGAGTAGGAAATAGAATTTTTAATGAAGTCCTGTGTTCTGGCAGCAATCCGGCAGAGTTTCGCCTTCTTGTTTCTTTTTGGTTTGAGGTGTAAAATAATGATTAATTTTCCTGTCTTTATATAGTGTTTAATTAATAGTTTGTTTAATTTCATTGTTTTTTTTGTTTTTTTTGATAAGTAATTTTATTGTTTTGACAATAAACAACACCAGCAAATCAGCATTAGACATTGAAGATGACAGATCACATGGTTTATTTTAATAGTGTGTGTCTTTCATTAGTTGTCATTTATTGTTTTAATTGTTTTGGTCGTTGTTTTCCATATATGGAAAACGCTAATTAAGAATCAGTTATTGCATTTCTTTTATTTCAGTGCTTTAGTCTATTAAATGTGTATTATATTGTATTTGATGTTAAATAATATGTGCATTTTATTTAAGTATAATATTTATATAGTTATTAATAGTGTGTTTATAATATAATTTATGATGATATATTTTTATAATTTTAAAACACGTTGTATTTGATTTATTTTGTATGCAGTTTATGTTTATTGATAAATGTATATTATTTGGGTTAAGTTTTGTATGTTTTAAGTGTTTTTAACATGTCGATATATTTTTATAAACGATATTATTGCTGTCTATATTGTTGTTATCGATATTTTTGACATCTTGTATATTTTTTAACTATGTTCGATATTTTTTATAACGATATTTTTGTGTTCGATAATAGTGAAATCGATGTAAGTGTTTGACGATATTTTGGTGTCGATATTAGTGTATTTTTTAAAATAAGTATAGGATGTCGATATTAGTGTAATCGATATTTATGTGTCGATAATATGGTAGGTCGATATTGTGTCTTTCGATATTATGTCAGTGATTCCCCACACACACACATAACTGGTACACAATGTGCAAGTTTCGTCCTGAAACACACGCACATACACAACAGGTACCGACGTCAGTGAAAGCAGCCCTTATGCACGCAGATCAGATCTAGTACGAGCGGCGCATGAGTGATATCTCTGCCCTGATGCTATCTGCAAGCTTCCTTCATAACCAGGGAGCAGAGGGAAAATCGCTAGAAGCAGTTCAAGTTTCACGCGCACACCGAGGCAAGCCTGCAATCCTGTGCATTTATTATGTTTTCAGAAAGTGCCATCAAATATATTTAATGTGTTAAGTTCCCCGACAGCATGACAGTAAAGTCACTTCGTAGTCACGTGACCAGTAACGGCAGAGGCGAAGGCCATGTCACGTCATGACTGTCATGACAGCACCCGTAGAGCTTATTGGTAAGGCTGTGCTCTTAGTGTGAAGCTGAGTGTCACACCCTGGAACGATCAGCCAAAGCTCTCCTAGCAGCTTTATTTATCTTAGCAGGATGTTCATGACATTTTCAGACAATACTTGACAACAAAGTCCCAAAAAATCGACCCTCTTCTAGGTTAACAGACTGTGTTTCCGAATTTTGTTTTAAAGACTAATACTTTCCTCAGACTTTGGTTGTATATATGTAGCTTGTCTGCGCAAGTTACTCATACACCATACAGTGTTTCTATTTAATCACGGGGGATTGTTATCAGTGCTTCTTATAGGGAATGGTAACTCACCATTGGTGAGTTATGAACTAAACAAAGATTCTTTACAGTGTGTATACATTTACTCTTAAAGCTGCTTGATAGTGCTTTTTTTTTAACAATCCTGTTATCCACCTACACCCGCCCTCCCGTTCACCACCCACACCCACCCTCTCATTCACTACCCACACCTGCCCTCCCGTTCACCACCCACACCTGATTGGCAAAGCCAATAGCTCGCCCATGGTGAGACCTGTTGGCTTTGCCAATGCTTGTTTCACCCCTATACACGCCTTGCCCCATTCTGCCTCCTTGATGGGCCCCTTGGCATAGTCCTGCCATTTATCCAGCACCTTTAACGCCACTAATGGTCTGCCAAAACGTAAAGCTTTATGTACAATGGATATCAACCTGCTGTCAGGGCGTACAGGTCCACCATCTTATGCGTGGGTGCGGGCATATCTGGGAATATGGACCATATCTCTCTGGCCGTGCTTGCAAATTTAGCATATAGTAAGAAGTGGCCAGGGACAACCTCAAAGCATTCCTGCACGTCAGCGAAAGTTATAAATCTACCCTCTGGATACATGTATTCAAGTGTCTTGCATCCCCCTCTTTCCCATTTATCCACCACTATGTTGCAGGCGATTTGCGCAAATGGATGTATGCTCCAGGTGTGTATGTCTAATAAAACTGGCAGTCATTTTAAGATCTTTTTAACTGCTATGTCCCAGGCACATCAGGTTTGTCTAATAATCAATGGCATGTGACTCGGTACCCCTCTTCCGCTAATCAGCAGACTGTCTAATGGGGTATATCTGTGCGTTCCTCTTGATAGCCTCTTCTCACAATTGCTACCCTCTTTAAGTCAATGTACAGCATATTGCAGCTGTGCTGCTACATAGTAAGATTCAATATTTGGTAGTTCTAACCCGCCTTTTCCCCCATTCTGGCTTTAATGTGGTCATCTTTACTATACTCCGCTTGCCCATCCATATCAATTCCACAAATAATTCATCCAACTCATCGAACACTTTATGGGGTATCTCATACATAGCACCTTGCAACACATAAAGACATCTGAGCAAGAAAACCATCTTTGCCACCACCACTTTGTTCATCATCGATAGCAGGACTGTGTTCCAAAACTTGACAAAGCAAGTAGTCCATCTAACACTTTCCTATGGTCAATCTATGGCTTTCTGCTTCATCATGCGAGCCCCATATCCCAAGATAACGAACACTTGTAGTTACTCAAAATAAACCCACATAAGGCAATAGGTATTTTGCAATGCCCTGAAGTCTCACCAATGGGAAAAGCTGAGATCTGTTTCAATTTATACGCAAGCTAGAGATATCGCCATTTTCTTCCAAAGCATGCAACAGTATCGGGACCGAGTATGTTGTGTGTCTGAGATACTAAAGCATCATCAAAATATAACGAGACCATCTGTGAGAGTGCCCCCACCTCAGTCCCCCAGCCCAGCAGCACCGCCTGCAGCCTGCACGCCAATGATTCAACTGCTACTGAAACAAGCATTTGCAATGCAATAGGTCTCGCATTTACGCGAGTTTAAGCTATCGGCATTGTAAATGACAATGCCTGTTATTTATTTATTTTTTTAATAAATAAAAGGCATTATCATTTACAATGCGAATAGCTTAAACTCGCGTAAATACGAGACCTATTGCATTGCAAAAGCTTGGTTAAGTTTAAAACTGAGCGCGGCGCCACTTCAAGGACACCGTGCTCGGTTTCTCTATTTTTTTTTCTTTTTTTAACTTTAACACTGAGCGCGGTGTCCTTGAAGCCGGCACCGCGCGTGTATGTACGCTCTGAAGGCTCAGGAGAGGAGCCGCAGTATAATTCAGATAGTAGCTCAACGGGCTGCAACTTCGTGTGGGCAATTAATGCGGGTTTTTTTTTCCGGATAGAGCTCTTGATTTTGCTGTAATAGCGAATTGTATATTCCCCGAATGCTGCTGGAACAGTGGAGCGTCCGTCTCCCTGTTCGGTCATCGCACCGAACAGGGAGACGGACGCTCCACTGTTCCGGAAAAAAAAACCCGCATTAATTGCCCACACGAAGTTGCAGCCCGTTGAGCTACTATCTGAATTATACTGCGGCTCCTCTCCTGAGCCTTCAGAGCGTACATACACGCACACAGCTCTTGACAATTGTGGATATTCAGTGCCCCGATTATCGCCGAGAATTTCCGGCTCCGCCATCTCCTCTGCCTGTCTAATACTACCCTCACATGGGCGCCCGGCTGGGTTCCCTGTGAGTTCTTTTTCTTCACTTATTCCACGGTGACACTGCTCTTCACACTAGGCAGTGCTGGCCCCCCTTCAGGTGTCCCTACATTCCTAGGTCCTGAAGAGACCCTACATTTCATATAGGGTCGAAACGCCGTCGACAGTTAACAAAGGCGAACCATTACCCAGCACTTATGATTGTATAAAGTGTTGTTCAATACATTGCCAAATTTCCAATGATCGCCAAAATGTTCTAAAGTGAAACCTTGTACATATGTCACATATTATGTCACCACTAGTTTAGGTTCCAAACGTTTTTTCAATGGGACACCTTTCACTATTGTTGAAATTATTGTTTGTTGTACAAAAGTATTTTGAATCCCAAGCCCTATGTATATACTGTTTATTTCACTTACTTACTATATAAACAAGTTTATAAATTGACTGTATCCTCGGTGTCTGCGGCTAGCTTTCTTTTTGACATCAATCCAACCCTGTACATTGCCATTGTGCAGAATTGTATTAGAAGTAACTTTTATTACTCCACAGGAGCCATTGTTTCCACATTAACTTACTTACCCAGGCTCCCCGTGAGTAGGGTTCCCTTGTCCTTTGTTCCCCCCTTTCTCATTAGGCCATCACCTTTAGGCCGTGGTGGGCGGGTGGTGGTATGTTGGGGCTGAGCAAGAGCAGTGGCCTCTGCCTCGCTTGGGGTCAGGTGTTGTCACCTTGGCCTTAGTCTCTTCAGGCTTTGCTGGAGGAGGGGTGTGTATTCGAAAATGCCTCGTTTTGAGGCCAACTTGCCCAGAGAAAAAAATAGACAGGATGGGGCGTTAGGGCCAGAGCTGTCGACTTTGGAACTGGGGTACTAGGTGCGGCTCCCAGCCTAGGCTGAACATTCTGTGAATCTGGGAAAATCATTTGCCAGCTGGAAACCCTAGCCAGATCAGGTGCCCAGTGCTTTAAATGGGCTGGTACTGTCCGGTACTGAGTACCAGCACTTTTTTTTTTTGAGAGGGAGAGTACCGGCAGTTCTTAAGAGAAATATAATACTTTTAATACTTCCCAGAAACAAGCAGGTACTCTGGTACAGAGTACCTGCACTTCAATTTTTTCATTTCAAGCACTGGTTGTGCCCCTTGAGTCATTTTATTTCACCTCATACATCCAGCAAAGATGAAGGGCTTCTAGTTTTCACCAACGTTACTGGTTCTATAGGCTATAAAATGCTTAAGTTACCAAACATTTCTCTAAAAATTAGTCCAATGAACTAACGAAATGGTGTTACATGAAAGGGCACGATTCAGGAATGTGGGCCTCTTCTTTGGGAGTGCCCGGGCCAAATTGTTATTCCAATTTGACCCTGCATCTCTTTTTGTTTGTAGTTTTATATAGCGCGAACTTGACCCGAAGCTATCGGGTATCAGAGCGCTTTTACATGAGCACCAGTTGCTTTACACAAGGACACATTCAATTTTTGTAGGCACGGGGAGATTACTGATTTGCCCAGAATCACAGGATGTTGAGCGTCATTGCCGAGACTCGAACCCGGTTCCCCAGATTAGAGATCGACCGCCTTAGCCGTTAGGCTACATCCTCTCTTATACATCAATCTCTTATATTCCTGTCCCAATTTCATATGTTAGATTATTTCCTACATATAATCCCAGACTACAGTATTGAAAGCCTGCTCGATCAAGCAAGGCCAATGTATACTCGCCCTCTTCCAATTGAGGTCCATGGATTACAAGTGGTGTTTCTACTTAGGGATTACCTTTATTAATCTGTTCGCTACTACTTTATCTTTCCATCAACGTTCAGCATGGACGAAGGGCAGAAGCAGTCATTTCCGCTTGGTCTCTTTCAGGCTTAAGGATTGGAACTATTATTGCTTCCCTCAAATTATCAAGGAGCACACCTTTCTCATAGGATTCATAAGATATGCTTCTAGTAGTTTCTCAGCCAGTTGTCCAACATTGAGTTGGTTTAATTCTACTGACAGCCCATCACATCCTGATGTTTGAGATTTGGCATTGCCTGTATAGCTGCTACTATCTCCTACTTGGTAATGGAGGCACCAAGCAGATCTTTCTGTCCCGACGTAACCTTTCTTATAGGAAGCATCTTTAGATAATCACCCACTTGATGGCAGCTGTGGCCATGAGGCCCGCAGGTGATCCGCAAATGTTTTTTTATGCCTACATGCGTTAGTAGGTCGCTCACTTGACTATACCTTACCATCATTATAGGCGTATGTTGCTTCTCTCTGTTAATTTGCAATCTGCCCAATTTGTCTCCTTCTCTATGCAGTCTCTGATGGTGTGTAACACTTGTGTGACATTCTAATTGGTCCCAAGGTATCCTTTGCCTCTTTTCCACAACTCCGCCCGTTATTTCATTTTTTGTGGCTCTAGGGGAACTTCTGTATCTAGTTCCTCTATTCACTTTTCCAGGGAGGAGAGCCCCTCTCTATAGGGCCGAGCCATGCATTCCCCTCAGAGTACAAAATTCATGGCCTCCCATTTAGTGGCTCTATTGCTTGTGTTACCCCAGTTAACTTCAAAATATTGTGAAAGCCTATATCTTATGCATTGGGTAAATACTGTATCAGTCAACACCTCCACGCAAGTCACCACAGGTGAATCCAAGGTAGAGCTCCTCTGCTATCATAGGAAGTCATCAGCAGGGAGTGGCCCGACAAATATCTCGCCAAATGCACTAGTCTTCTCATCTTGTGACTATATTGACCCTGGGACAGTGTGAAATCTAGTCGGCTGTGTACCTCTGCAGCAGGCGTGTAACAGGAATATATCCTATCTCCACCAGTTGTAGTCTCCACATCACCTCTTTAAGGCACTTAGGCATGAATGGTTTAGTACCTTCCCTGGATGGAGATCTGTCTAGTAGTTCATCATAGACACAGTTTAGATGTCCCGCCCATATAATTTCAGAAAGAACATACAGGACCGTGATCCGCATACTTCTCTGAAGAAGTCACCATCAACCATGTTAGGGGCATATATATTAACCAGGCAAACGCCTTGTGCTTCTAGCATATCCAGTAACAAGAAGCATCTGCCCTCCGGATATATTACAACATTTTTAACTTTGAATAAGATTCCTGGGGCTATCCATCTCAGCATTCCTCTGGCAAAATTAAAATATGATGTGGCATGTAATTGACTGCTTTATTTTTTTCGATTTCTTGCAATACCTTCTCCACACAGATGCCTCTCCAGTAGCAGTGCAATACTCACTCCTTGGCGCCTCAGATATGCATGTATTCTATAATTCTTGGTGAAATTGTTCATTCCCCTGACGTTCCAGGTTAATATTTTGTATTTACCCCCATTATCATTTGTACAATGAACTTTGAAGTCACAGAGGTTATGCTCAAATAATCCCTATTCTGATTCTGTAACATTATCTCCTTGTGCACTCACTTTAAATATTCTTTTTCTCTCAATATCTTTTTCAGTATATTTTTTTCAGGGAATTGAACTCCCACACGTGAAGTAAATATCCCTCACCAAACGAGATATTTCTTAATTATAATTAAGGCTACTAGTTTTCCATTTTTACTGATATCTTCTGTCTGTATTTATTTTTTTTAATGGAAAAATACGGAAAATTGGTCTTTGTTTGAGTGACTTTCCATACTGTCTTTTATCAATTCCGGGGCAACAGCTGAGCAGATAGATGGCATGGGGAGTTAAAAAACAAGATGAGATTTCCCTAAACACGACATATGTCAGTATCTATTTGTAGTATAATGCTAATATTTACCTGTGGGTCTATTGTCATGTAATATTTGGCTGCTTAATTTGCTAAAACACGACAGGCGTCAAAGTATGAGTGCACGTTAATTTGTTAAATAAATGTGGAAATATACAATTTTACAACTTCCTTTATTGACAGAACACAAAATAAATATGGATAAATACTGATAAGATGGCCAAAAAATAAATAATGATAAATACAGATGGAAATTTAAAAAAAAAAAAATACTATAGAACTGGGAGCCCTAATTATAATACAGACAGGATATGGAATTTAACATATACATAAAACAAAATGCACCACAGTAAGACTTTATAGAAAAAAACTGTTCCCTTCTCAGTAAAACAAACTGTTCATAAGCACTGAATAAACCTCAGTTCAGCTCTTAAACGTTTGAACCTCTTAATTCAAGGAATACCATTAGCTGAAATAAACAAGCATACATACCCTGTGGGAATGCGTTAATCTCCCACAGGCATCCCGCCGGGAGCAGTCAAACAAAGTCTAAATAGGCTGTGCGGAAACACATTAGTTTCTACACACGACTCTCGCTTTAAACGAATAAACAAAAGACCTTAGACAAACACCGCAGGAACATGTCAGTTTTCTCACTTGTGTCCCGCTGCAAGGATTCTCAAGACAATTTTCACAAGACAATTTCCCCATAGCGGACTGCTGCTACAAAGTACAAACACAAGCATTTGCAATGCAATCAGTGTCGCCTTTGGGACCTTATAAGTATTTAACTATGCAGCACATTATTGTGGGTACAGCAACATTTACTGTTCTACTGTGCATGAAGCATTGAAAGGGTGCAGTATCACAGGCTGTCACTAGGTGTCCCGTGGGATCTCTTTTGGCCACAAAAGGTACTGCCCCCTGCAACATGGTTAGAGAAAGGGTATGACGCAGCGGCCAGAGCTGCTGACTGGGGCGCTGGGGATACGTGTTTGAGTCTAGTGTCGGCTCAACATCCTGTGAATATGGGCTGATACTTTAATTTCCCCTAAGCACCTGGAAACCTGTGCTATATAAACGACAGCTATGTCGTGTAGTTCCTTTAAGACGTATACAGGATCTGCAAGTTTATACAACATACACTGTAGGATTGGTGTCAGACAAACTCTGATCACCTCCACCGGGTATGTTGGCCTTTTGTACCAACTAGCTCACAGTGCCACTAGAATCTCCTCTTACCAAGGAGAGAATAGTTCCTGGCAACCATCGAACATGACAACCCTGATCCCTCAGGACCGTGGAAACAATATACTACCTTTCGCTCAGTCACTAGTGCTTACTTAATCTGTTTCAGAGAGATACACCGAAAAAAACAAGCTGGGCGTTTTCAATAATCATTTATTGAACAGTTGTTATTCTGGTGTAGAATAGATGTGCTGCAACAACCATTAGGCAGTATAAGATATAAATGATTAACAGTACTATAAAGGTAAAAGGATGGTATAGTTCTACCATCTTACTGAAATCATGAATACATACGAATATATAAAACACATGATAAAAGATGCGTACTCCTATGATGCCTCCCTATCTAGATGTACCTAAGTGTACCTAGTATGGGTGTAGGTGTTAAACAAGAATCCCTCTAGGATTTAGTCAACCCCATTACCTGAAGTGAGAGACTATGGGACCCTGTCCTGGTCTTGAGCTGGACATACCCGCGAGGGATGTTAGACCACTGCGAGCTGGAGTGTCTGCATGCAGGAACCTCAGCGTCTCTGGTCAGTGTGTCGGCTGGGAAGTCTCGGTCTCCTCTGTCTTATCTTAGCAAGATGTGGTGTATATATACCCATAGGTCTCCCCTGGGGTCCTACCTTGCTGTATTACTGTGTCGGCCTAAGGATGACGTTGGGCATGAACTTTGTACATAGATTTTATACAGGAGATGGTAGTCCTGCTGTGCTTCCAAGAATCCTCATGCATAATGTATGAGGTTTCGAACTAGGGAAAAACCCGCGTTCTGAATGCAGTGTAGTATCTAGGTAAAAGGTCAGTCCCTGTAAACTGTGACAAGTGAAATGTAGGGAAGAATATAGGTGAAGGGTAATGAGATTACCGGGGCCTATATTATGGTACCTATATGGAATATAACAGCAACTTATTTAAAATAATGCTAAAAATCAATGCAGCAATCTCGGAGGTGGTGGTGGGCAAGCAGTGTTGTGAGGGTACAGTACCACAGGTTGTCACTAGGGGTCCCTTGGGGCCTCTTTTGGCCACACAAAGTACTGCACTCTGCAACATGGATAGGGAAAGGATACGGCGCAGCGGTGAGAGCTACCGACTGGGGAGCTGGCGATCTATGTTCGAGTCTGGTGTCAGCTCAACATCCTGTGATTATGGGCTGATCCTTTAATTTCCCCCGAGCACCTGGATAGCTGTGCTAAATAAATGAAAGCTACTAATTTAAAATAACGATAAGAAAGGAATGCAGCTATCTGCAGGGGCAGGCAAGCAGTGTTGTGAGGGTGCAGTACCACAGGCTGTCACTAGGTGTCCCTTGGGACCTCTTTTGGCCTCATAAGGTACTGCACCCTGCAACATGGATAGGGAAAGAATATGGCGCAGCAGTGAGAGCTGCCGACTGGGGAGCTGGCGATCTATGTTCGAGTCTGGTGTCAGCTCAACATCCTGTGATTATGGGCTGATCCTTTAATTTCCCCCAAGCGTCTGGATAGTTGCGCTATATAAATGAAAGCTACTAATTTAAAATAATGATAAGAAATCAATGCAGTGATCTCGGAGGTGGGGGCGGGCGAGTACGTTGGGGGAGGTGGCATAGGTAGATTAAATGAGGCCACTGCACTGCAAATCATGCATATATTAATCAGATGAAAAAACGAGCAAAACGAGCAGTGGCCTCGGAGTGGTGGTGGGGGCTTGCAAGCAGTGTTGTGAAAGGAGTGAGGGAGAGGCACGGGGAGATTAAGGGACACAAGCAAATGAACAGGACCGAAGTTTCATTGCACAAGTAAACAGAATCCTTAACGAGCAGAGAGGCATGCCAACCAAAAAAAGAGTGCTCTCAAAGTATAAATAACCTGAAGAGTAAGAACGAATGTAGCATGGGCAGTCCTCATGGGAGGATACAACGTTCTAAAAGGAGGAACTACTAAGGGGCCGATTCCAATTCGGGCCGGAAATCTCTCCGACCGAGCCGGACCGGAGAGATTTCCGACCGAATCGGACCCTAGCAGCCCGACCGAACGAGTACGATGCGCACGTATGCCATCGGACTCGAGTCGGTCGGACTCCCATTGAAGTCAATGGGAGCCTGTCGTACAACGCGTACGCGGGCTCCCATTGACTCAATGGGTGCGAGGCGGACAAGGGCGCCCCCTACAGCGTGTACGCGGCGAAGCGACTCGCGCCGTACACGCACAGGTAGGGGGGACCCCCAAAGTACGGCTCCGACTGCTCTTTCGAGCCGGAGTGCGCGGCTCGGTCGGACTGCTCGCGGCGCGCATCGTACTTACCCGGCCGGGGAACGTCTCCATTGCGCGGTGCGAGTCGAGTCCGAGCGAGTCGGTCGGTGCGATTAGACCCGGGAACGAGTCGGTCGGAGCGGTCGGGACGCCCGGACGAGTCGGTCGGCGATTTCGCATCGTACTCGCTCGCCCGGACGCGCGTAAGAATCGGTCGGACAATAGGGCTCCGAATCGGATCCGGTTAAGCCGAATCCGATTCGGAGCCCTACCGGCCGAGATCGGAATCGGCCCCTAAGTGTATTCACCAATGAAAAGCCGACATTTCTAAAGGACAGCAAGAGGAACCAATGAAAAAGATGGTCTTTTTTTAAGCCCATTTCCTAGATGCAGCATGTCTCGAACAGACAGCTTATGCGCTGCCTAGACGAGACCTAAAAAAGAATCTAAACTATTGACCCTGTGCAACAGCAGTGTAAGCACTTTCTAAAAGCCATTGATTGTCATTTTCTGTAAGAAACTGCATTTTGGGATATGTAGTTCTGTGCAGTAAACAGTAAGGAAAGAAACTGCAAAATACGAGCCTCTGTGTTGTAATAAAATCAGCAGTTCCGTATTGCACAAATTGAAAAAGAACTGTGCAGCACCAGATGTCAGATGTCTGGCGGAATCTTGTGCTCATATCACTACTGTAACAGTGTCCTTATTCAATAGATGGCCCAATAGAAAAAATCACAAGATGATGCACCTTCAGACTGCATCACAGGGAAAATTAGTTATATAGATTATTTTTGTGCTAGAACCAAATTTAAGGAACACAGGATGGAAGGGAAAGTCTCTGCCTCAAACGAGGACATAGATGTTTTGGGTGGCAGAACTCAGGGTCTGATTTTGAGTTTGGCGGATGCAGTAAAAGCAGTCATGGTGGAGGAGGACGTTATGTCCATCACCCTACCTTTACTCACCTGTCAAATTTTGAGTTGTCCGCCGGCTCGACAGACAACTCTATACATTGACAGGAATTGCTATCATGGCGGTTCCTCTCAATATAGGAAAAGTTTGACGGACAGCGCCGTCAAACGTGACGGCCGGCTGTCACATTTTTCTACATTTTTTTATTTTTCAAATTAAATTCCCAAAGCTGGAGTTTGTTTTTGGAGAATAAGAAACTAATAGTGCACACATAATGTGAGCCTTTTCCAATGGTGTGGGGGTGCTCTGTTTTTTTTTTACTGTCCCTCATCACCAAGACAGATAGTAAAAAAATCAATCTGGCAGAAAGTCAGATGGCTTACCTCTGACGGCCCTTACTTCCTCAGGCCGTAGTAATAAGGTTTACGGTGACAGAGTAAATTTTACTCTATCTGCATAACCCTTGCGGTTGGCCCACCTATAAATTGGGTGGGTGAATCGAGAGTTTGGCGGGTAGGGTACTCCATCGCAATGTTGGACCATATACGCCAAACTCTAAATCAGGGCCTTAGTAATGTGCTAAGACCAGACCCTATCCTGCAGGCGTTGGTGGTATGAGGAAAGGGGGTTGTATCCCATTTTTGTCTGAATAAAAAAAAAAAATTTGATACATGTTACAGAATCATTGAGTTGGAACACAAAATTAAATTGAAAGATGGCACTGTGCATGCAAGACTTAAACTGCATATCATTCCTATTAGTGTCAAGTGAGAAGAAGGCAATATTTTGAAGAGACTGTGTGAGGACAAAGTTATTGAATTCATTGAATCAGCTACATCAGTGGTTCCCAACCTGTGGCCCGTGGACCCCTGGGGGTCCGTGACTGCTTAGAAATTAAATAATATTAAAAGATTAATAAATAGTATATAAACAAAGGAGCTAAATGTACACTTACATTTTTTTAAATGTATTGTAAATGTGAAGGAATCTGAAATTGGAGACTAAATATGTCATTAGTATCCTCAGGTTGATTTATGAGGGGAGTGCAAGTGCATCGAACGGAATATAGTATGGAAGATGAGTGGCCTCAATTGAAATTAGAAAAGCTCCAACCTTCATATTAAAATTAAAAAAAATATATTTATATGTGTTTCCGAATTGAATAAAATGTGTCATCGTCTGTGTATTTGTTAGGATGTTTTTTCCTGTATTTTTTGTGTATTGTTTTGCGGTTCAAATCATCGACAATGCTTAAGCTTGAGCCCTCTGCTAGCAGTCATGACTCTGTGGGGGGTCCACAGATTGCCATAATAATTTGGGGGTGGGGGTCCCTGGGTTCCAGTAATGATTCATTGGGGCTCCCCAGAAGACAAAAGGTTGAGAATCACTGAGCTACATGGTTGTGCTTTGTGGTAGTCACCACAAGAAAAGCAGCAAGGGTAGGCCTTGTGTGAACCTGCGCAGCAATAGTGAAAACATCTGGGTTGACTATCGTGCTTTGCCATAGATCAACCAACTAATACCCATCAGAGTGCATAAAGATTCTTGTGCTTTGACTGCCACAGTCACACACAGCAAATTCTACTTTTAATGCATGCATATTGATTTAGCTCCCACGTCTACTATTTTGCACCATGCTCCATATGCCATTTTATGGTGGTCTGCAGTGAGCTCTTGTGTTTCAGGATGACATCTCGTTTCTTTGGAGAAAGTTTGAAAGCTCATAAGAATATTTTTAAGTTTCTGCTGCGCATATTTAAATCTTGTTGCATGAACTTGTCCAATGACTAACGTATTTTTCAGTGATGACTTGGGACACCTGTGCCGGGTTATATCCAGGAATAAAATCAAAATAAGATTTGGCCAATACCCTTTTGGATGCCTGTGACCAATTAATATCCTATTGAATCCGCTGGAAATGTTATTCCTCATTTGAGGGAGATTTTTGCACATTCACCGAGCCTGTTATAGAGCTGGTTAAGACAATTAGCAGTTTTGTTAGAGATACCAGGAGGCAGGAGTGTTTTCAGCAAGGCACGTTAGTGGCCAGTAACACACATAGCCTGCAATCCTTTGATCTTTATGTAACATATATTGTAATTGTTGAAGCTTGTTGCCAATACATTTGGAGGACTCCTTAGGCCATTGGTGGATCATAGTAAAGGTATCATTACATTTCCTTCCAGAACTTTTACAAAGACTTCACAATAGTACTTTATGCTTCAAAGGAAATAATGAGCTGCACTTGTGCCGAGGATAATTTTAAATTGCTTTTGTGTGGCCAGCACATCACAATTGTTATGGACCATGAGCCTCTTGTTTGTGCATTATTTAGTGGTGAAATAAGACAACCATACAAGTATATACCTAAGTATTATTTTTGAGTTTCTGCTGGGCGGAATATCAGGGTTGATTGTCTGCTCCGATTATCTGTTCAATGATCTGATGATGTGGTAACGCCTGATGATGTTGTGTAGTGCACATTATAAAAGGTCAGTGAAGCAAAGCCCTGGAGCAAGACAATTTCATGCAGAAGGTGGCTAAGTGCGTTGTTGAGGATGGTCCAAGAAGTGTAGTTTTTCCCATGCTATAAAATAATTTGCGAAGGTTAGAGGTCAGCTAACTTTGGAAGGGGTTTATTGTTGAGACCCACAAGGTTCGTTTCCAAAGAAGGTGTGGGACACAGTTTAGTACAGAATGAGCATTAAGGAGCATGGAGATGGGTATAAAATCTCGTACAGAGGGTTAAATGTTTGACAGTTTCATAAACAGGCACATCTGTCATTTCCTATTCGTTTGACGGAGGGACCATAAGAGGGCTGCTACTGATTTTGAGAATCCCTTAGTGTGTCTTCCTGCAAGTCAACTTTTTATGGACAAATTAACTTATGTCTGAAATGGCCTAAAGTTAATTGAAACCCGAATTAGCTAAAATAACGTAAACCTTAATGGCTTAATGGTTCTAGGCCTACCTCACATCTTTAAGAAAAATGACCACGTTTGCCCTGTTCCCAACTTTCTTCGTTGATACTTTTTGGAAAGCTGACCTTAGCCTAGTAGGTGTTAAGGTAGTCTCAGACACTGGGGTCGATTCCGATCCCGGTCGGAGGCGCACCTAATACCATTCGGCCGGGAAAAAAGCCAGGCGAATGCCTGTTTCCCGACCGATTCGCACATACGTCCGAACGAGCAAGTACGATGCGCACAACTGCCCAAATCCCGACCCAGTCGTACTCACCCAATACAGGTCCTGTTCTCCGACCGAGGCGGATCCGGAAACGCAAAATCGAGTCGCACGGAAGCCAAAATGCAGCCCCGTCCGGCCGGACAAGTACGATGCGCTTTCCGTACGCGCCGAACCCGTCGCTACGCACGGCACGTCAAAGCATCCGGGAGAGGCGCACATAAGCTCCGATTCGCGCCACAAGACGATCTACGGCTATGAGACGAACACGCCAGCGACGAGGACAAGGCGAAGCAAAGAGAAAGACGAACGAGACGAACCAACCATGAATCCCATCGTGCCGATCCTACCAATATTCTACATCTATTGCCGAAACAGGCACGGACGCGTACGGCGCAGAAGGTAAGTCAGACACTGTAGGAGAGTAGGATCTGCTTCACATGGGTACCCCCACTTTTTGCTGATGCTTCACTGTTTTTCGACTTTAGTCTGGCTGGGGCCCTGCTAATCAGAACCCCAGCCTAGCTGCTTCCTCTCTAAAATGGTTTCCATGTGCCTTAGGCACATCTCTGATTGGAATCTGGAGTGCCCTTATAAGTCCCTAGTATATGGTATACTATGTACCCAGGGCATAGGTACCTCAGAGGCCTACCAGGGGCTGCAGCATGTATTGTGCCACCCCTGGAAGGCCATCCAAAATGACACCACAGGTCTGCTACTGCAGCCTGGGTAAGGTGGTGCATGCACCCCTTACTGTGATATAGGCTACCTATATCACTACATACATACACACATATAAACCTATAAGTCACTCCTATGGCAGGCCTTATCAATCCTGAAGGCAGAGTGCTTGGTTCCTATGTGAGAGGGTGCCCCTGCATGAGCAGAGCCCCTCTGCAGCGTTCGGAGACCCTTCCCTGATGCTGTTTGTAGTGCAGCCTGACCATATACTCTTAAGCGCATTATAACCTCACGTTAAATGCTAACTTTGGGTGGCTGCACGGAAACATGTTGTGTTTGGTGTCAAACATCTTGGAATACTACCCCCCCGCCAGTTCTGGCGGCGGGGGTAGCATTCCACCCTTCTAGAGGGAGAGACATGTACACACCGGCCTGCCCGGTAACTTCTTTCCAAGCCCTGGCATCACAAAATGGATGCCGCTGCCACAGACACGAGTCTGGCCTCCTGCTGCTGACCGAAACTCCGGCAGGGAGGCCTGGACAATAGGTTTCCTGTCCCAGGGAGGTGTAACCACCTCCCCAGACAGGATAGTGTGTATTGGGGCTGGGCGGGAGCACTCTCTGGTGCTTTGAAGTCCTGCACTGGGGGCACATTTGGTGTCCCTGTGCATACCCCAGTTCAAACCGGCTCAGGGGCTTCCAGCCCCTGCTCTGGCGTGAAACTGGACAAAGGGAAAGGGGTGTAACCACCCCTCTGCCCTGACCCTCCCATAGGTGGGTCCCCAGAGTATGTCCAACCCCCTAACTTAGTATAAGTATGGGACCCCAGTCCTTAGGACTTTAGATTTACCTGGACGAAACTCTGACACAGAATCCTGGACCTTCGATGCTCTACTTTAAGATTAGAGGACTGAAGAATCTCCCTTGGGGTCAAGGAGTGACTCCCCTGCTTGGCAGGCACCAACAAAGCAATTGTCCGGTCTGCATCGCTGAAGCTCCCGCCGGACGCCGAAGTCTTTGCATCACCAGAGGTAGATTTCCAGACTTCCCCGAGGCTACCCTGAGTCCCCAGCAAAGCTGAGGCCCGTGGCTATCGTGGGTAACATGGAACCGTGACCCCTGGACACCGCGTACTTTTGTAAGTGTATCCTCTTCTGGGTCTTCCACAAAGTTGTGCTTTGGGCTCCGAGTAGCCCCAGCCTCCAGCACCGACTGCACTGAAGATCACTGGCCTCCACTCCACGAGTGTCCTGTGAGCCAGCTCCAAGTGCGCCCACTTGAGGCTCCTTCGCGGTTGCTAGTCCATTGGCTGGTAGGCCCTCCCGAAGGCCAATCTTTTTCTGCTTGGGCTCCCTGGTTGCTCCAGGCGTGCCCTGACTTACCCTCGCTGGGTGAGTCCCACAGACCTTGCTGGTCTGCACCATCGTCCTTCTTCCATTTCCACGAGACTTGCTGTTGCCAAGGCTTGTTGGGTCCAATCCAGTCGCCGACACCCCTGCAATCGACAGACATCGTGGGACAGCTCGAATCCAGCTCCAGGTCATCGTCGACGCCTCCTGGACCTCGTGGCTGAAGAGTCAAGACGACCGACAACCTACCTGAAGCACTCGACATCGGTGGGCATCTGCTCATCGCCTTCCTGGTCACTGGCTAGTGACCCAGAACCTGTCCCCTCTGCTTTCAGGTTCTTCAGATCTTCGATCCACCTTTGGATCCACCCGAACACTTTCGACTTGGCCGCCAGCAGCACTTTGCAGCAGATCGCCATTGAAAACGACAACGAAACCCGACCCCGAAAGACACCTATGCACCCGGCTTCCCTGGGTGAGGTAACTCGAGTACTCCGGTGCTCCCGTGGGTATAGACTCTAGAACAACCCAGTTCTAAAGGGGTTTGCTCCAAGTCCTCCTCTAAGTGTCCCTTTTCTTTAAAATTCCAACCGCGACTTTCCCCATAGAAGTCAACGGCGATTCGCGGCTGTGTTCTTACACTGCACGCGTCCCCCGTGGGTCCCCTGTGTCACTACCTTGGGTGGTTCCTTGTGGTCCAAGCACTTCTACAGGCTCTAGGCCCTGTGTCTAGCTCAGTCGTGGTTCTTATACCACTTTATTGGTATATGGTTTGGTACGCCCCTAGGGCTCAAACGTGTATTTGTGCTATTACTGTAGATAACTAACTTATAACTTATGTACTTCGAACTTTAGCCTCATAAAGAGACTAGAGGGGTGTGTTTAGCAATAAATACATATATTTTGAATATATACCTGGTGTGGTCCTCTTTCATTTGGTCACTCAAGAGATTATAGACTGGTAAAACAAGCTGCTTTACATTCCTTCAAGACTTAGCCTGAAGGCTGCTCTCCATAGCTACCACTAGGATAGCTTTCAATAAAGGTTGTCTTTAACCTATCTCCAATAAGGGGTTGTTTGGACTGGTGCAAGGTGCCCACTATAATTAGTGGACAGCATATGCCAGGCCAACTTCTCACATTGGTGTGCAGCGTGTGGGATTCCAGCTTGCTATTGTTTTACCAGATAATCTCAATTGAATTGATCAACTGAAAACCACTAAGGGTACCTAAGGTACATATAAATCAAGCTTAGTATACAGTAAGTTCTACTGAACTTAGAGTTGTGTGTTAAGGGATGGCACACCCTTTCTACAACTCAAGAGAGTTTAGTAGGCCACACTAGAGTAGGTAGTGCATACACTACACCTCACTAGTAATGTCTTCAAAGCCAGGACCCAGTGAGTCCTTGCCAGAAGCCAGTGGGCTTCTTCCCTCCAAGTATGATAAACTCCCATTCTTGGAATTGAGAGCATTATGCAATACTAGGAAGTTGAAGGCAGGCAAAAGTGCCAGCACCCAACACCTCAGAGAGGTGCTACTAGCTGATGATCTCAGCAGGCCCCTAGGGTCTGAAGGGGTAGGCAGGGAGGGTGGGGCAGAAAATGAGGAAGGGGTCAGGGGTGAAGAAACCCAGGCCCCCCCCTCTGAAACTGGCCAGGAAGGTGACAATGACCTTGACCTGGAAAACCCAGCTATTCCTGTGGATGAAGGGGAGGATCAGGATGACCTCACCTTTGTCCCCCAGGAAGAGTTGAGAGTGTGCCAAGAAGGGATAGATCTCCTTCTCAGGAGTCTAACCACTCTGACACCTCAATAGGGACCTCTGTCTCTTCTCATAGGAGAGAATCCTCTCATAACAGGAGAAAGAGACTGATTCAGTATGAGCAAGCCCAGCTTGAGCTCAGAAAACAGCAGTTGGCTATAGACAGGGAGTCCCTAGATCTCTACAAAGAGAGAAAAAGATGGGACTAGAGTCCCATGGTGGCAGCAATTTCCCCAGAGATAGGGAAAGGTCTTATGACCATAGAAACCTGAGCAAGATTGTCCCTCCCTACCAGAGTGGGGATGACATCCACAAATGGATAACTGCACTGGAGAGGGCCTGTAAAGTACAGAGGGTCCCTCAGGAGCAGTGGGCAGCAATCTTGTGGCTCTCCTTTGCAGACAAAGGTAGAGATAAGCTCCTCACTGTTAGAGAGGAGGATGCTGATAAATACACAGTCTTAAAGAGTGCTCTGATTGATGGGTTTGGCCTAACCACTGAACAATACAGGTTAAAGTTCAGAGATACCCAAAAGGCACAAACTCAAGACTGGGTGGACTTTGTTGATTGTTCTGCCAAGGCTCTGGAAGGTTGGTTATTGGACAGTAAGGTATGTGACTTCACAGGATTGTACAATCTTATCATGAGGGAGCAGATTCTTAATAATTGTCAAAATCAGCTGTTGCATCAGCACCTGGTGGACTCTGATCTGACCTCTCCCCAAGAATTGGGAAAGAAGGCAGACAAATGGGTCAGAACCAGGGTGAGGCAGAAGGTACAGAACCAAGGTGGTGACCCTAAGAAGCAAGATTCTAAAAACTCTGATAAGGGTGGGGAGAAGGGTAAAGACCAAAAGTCTTCACAAGGCCCCCAAAAATCTTCTTCAGGTGGGGATTCACAGTCTAACAAGGGAAAAGGCCAAAAGAAACCATGGTGCAAGGTCTGTAAGCAAAAGACCCACTGGACCAGTGATTGCACCAAGTCCAAAGACTCTACTCCAGCCCCCACCAATGCCCCTAAGGCACCTGCTCCCCCTAGTGCAGTTACAGTTGGTGGTGGGACTACACAGGCCAAGGGTTTAGTAGGGTTGACCCTGGGTAAAGAGATGAGCTCTGACCTAGTCAGAGAACTCACTCAGGCTGTCCTAGTCTGTGATGGAGGCATGGATGTGACCTCCTCTGTGAGTCCCAGTAATCTGGGCAAGTACAGGCAACAGCCCTTAATCAATGGAAAAGAGGCTTTAGCATTTAGGGACACAGGGGCAAGTGTCACCATGGTGACACAAGACCTTGTGGATCCTGGGCAGATTATACTTGGTGAAATGTACCAAGTGACCAATGCTAGCAATGTCAGAACAGACCATACTCTGGCAGTTGTTAACTTCTCCTGGGGAGGGGTAACTGGCCTTAAGAAGGTTGTGGTAAGTGCAGACCTACCAGTTGAATGCTTGCTTGGCAATGATTTAGAAACTTCAGCTTGGGCAGAAGTGGAGCTCAGGACCCATGCAGAAATGCTGGGCATCCCTGCAGATGTGTTTGCTGTGACCAGGTCACAAGCCAAAATGTCTAACACTGAACAGGCCTTGGATTCTGGAATAATGTACCAAGTGCCCTCCAAGAAGAGGAGTAGTAGGGTAAAGGCAGTGCCTTCCCCCTTGGCTCAGAAGGAAGATCAGTCTCTTGAGGGGGATGATCTAAGTCCTGAGGAAGGAACTGTCCCAGAGGAGCTTGAACCTGACCAGGTTGAGTTCTTGGGGACAGGGGGCCCTTCCTGGGCAGATCTGAGCCAGGAGCGGCAGAGCTGCCCCTCTCTTGAACCCCTCAGACAGCAAGCTGCTGCTGAGGCTGCTGGGAAAGCTAGTGGTCCCCATACAGTGTATTGGGATGATGGACTCTAGTACTCAGAGTGTAGAGACCCCAAGCCTGGTGCCACCAGGAGGTTGGTTATACCTCTGAAGTTCAGGGGCTTCCTATTGACCCTAGCCCATGAAATTCCCTTAGCAGGTCACCTGGGCCAGAACAAGACTTGGGACAGAATTGTCCCTCACTTTCACTGGCCCCACATGTCTGAAGACACCAAGGAGTTTTGTCGCTCCTGTGTAACCTGCCAGGCCAGTGGCAAGGCAGGTGGCACTACAAAGGCCCCCTGATACCACTACCTGTGGTGGGGTTCCCTTTGAAAGGGTGGGGATTGACATTGTTGGTCCCATGGATCCCCAAACAGCATCTGGGCACAGGTTTATCCTGGTGGTAGTGGATCATGCCACCAGGTACCCAGAGGCTATTCCCCTTAGGACCACTACAGCACCTGTGGTGGCAAGAGCCCTCCTGGGAATTTTCTCAAGAGTGGGCTTCCCTAAGGAGGTTGTATCAGACAGGGGTGCTAACTTTATGTCTGGATACTTGAAAGCAATGTGGAAGGAGTGTGGAGTGACTTACAAGTTCACCACACCCTATCACCCACAATGCAATGGTTTAGTTGAGAGATTCAACAAAACCTTGAAGGGCATGATTAAAGGGCTCCCAGAAAAGCTTAGGCGAAGATGGGACATACTCTTGCCCTGCCTTTTATTTGCATACAGGGAGATGCCTCAAAAGGGGTTGGCTACAGCCCTTTTGAACTTTTGTTTGGTCACCCTGTCAGGGGTCCATTGTGCTTGGTGAAGGAAGGATGGGAGTTACCTCTCAAGCCCCCAAAGCAAGACATAGTGGACTATGTACTTGGTCTCCGCTCCAGGATGGCTGAGTACATGAAAAAGGCAACTAAAAACCTTGAGGCTAGCCAGGAACTTCAAAAAGCCTGGCATGACCAAAAGGCTGTACTGACTGTTTACCAGCCAGGACAGAAGGTGTGGGTGTTGGAGCCAGTGGCCCCAGCAGCTCTCCAAGACAAATGGAGTGGACCCCATACCATTGTTGAACAGAAGGGTGAGGTTACCTATTTAGTAGACCTAGGAACACCCAGGAGTCCCCACAGGGTTCTCCATGTCAACAGGTTAAAACCATATGTGGACAGGGCAGACATGGGCTTGCTCATGGCTACTGATGAGGGACAGGAGGAAGAGAGTGACCCACTCCCTGACCTGCTCTCACAGAACCCTGATGATGGGTCAGTGGATGGTGTAGCCTTGGCAGGCAGCCTCACTGCCCAGCAGCAAACTGATTGCAGACAGGTGCTCAATCAGTTCAGGCACATATTCTCACTGACACCCAGTCAGACCACCTGGTGCACTCATGAAGTAGACACTGGGGACAGTCTGCCTATTAAAAATAAGATTTATAGGCAACCTGACCATGTCAGGGACTGTATCAGGACAGAAGTCCAGAAGATGTTGGATTTGGGAGTTATTGAACCCTCAGATAGCCCTTGGGCTAGTCCAGTAGTCCTTGTGCCAAAACCTCACACCAATGGTGGGAAAAGAGAGATGAGGTTTTGTGTGGACTACAGGGGTCTCAATGCAGTCACTAGGACTGATGCCCATCCAATACCTAGGGCAGATGAGCTAATAGACACTTTGGCCTCAGCCAAGTATCTAAGCACATTTGACCTGACAGCTGGCTACTGGCAGATCAGACTAGCTGATGATGCAAAGCCAAAGACAGCATTCTCAACCCCTAGTGGGCATTATCAATTTGTGGTGATGCCCTTTGGTCTGAAGAATGCACCTGCCACTTTTCAGAGGTTGGTGAATACAGTCCTTACAGGTCTGGAAGCCTATAGTGCAGCATATCTAGATGATATTGCTGTCTTTATCTCCACCTGGGAGGATCACCTGGTCCACCTCAGAAATGTTTTGCAGGCCCTGCAGAAAGCAGGCCTAACTATCAAGGCCACCAAGTGCCAGATAGGGCAGAGTCAGGTTGTGTACCTGGGCCACCTTGTGGGTGGAGGCCAGGTTCAACCACTGCAGAGCAAGATCCAGACCATCATGGACTGGACTGCTCCAACTACCCAGACTCAGGTGAGAGCCTTTTTAGGCCTGACTGGGTACTATAGGAGATTTGTCAAGGGGTATGGATCAATAGTGACACCCCTGAATGACTTAACTTCCAAGAAAATGCCCAAAAAGGTTCAGTGGACAGTTAGCTGTCAAAAGGCATTTGATGACCTAAAGCAGGCCATGTGCACTGCTCCCATTCTACAGAGTCCTGATTACTCCAAGAAGTTCATTGTCCAAACAGATGCATCTGAATTGGGGGTAGGGGCTGTACTGTCACAATTGAATGATGAAGGTCAGGATCAGCCAGTAGCTTTTATTAGCAGAAGGCTGACCCCTAGAGAGAAACGTTGGTCAGCCATTGAGAGGGAGGCCTTTGCTGTGGTCTGGGCTCTGAAGAAGTTGAGGCCATACTTGTTTGGTACTCACTTCCTTGTTCAAACAGACCATAAGCCCCTCTTATGGCTAAAACAAATGAAGGGTGAAAACCCCAAACTGCTTAGGTGGTCCATTTCCCTACAGGGGATGGACTTCACAGTGGAACATAGACCTGGGAGTAACCATGCCAATGCAGATGGACTCTCTAGGTACTTCCACTTAGAACATGAAGACTTAACTGGGCAAGGTTAGTTTAATGTCCCTACGTTTGGGGGGGTTGTGTAGGAGAGTAGGATCTGCTTCACATGGGTACCCCCACTTTTTGCTGATGCTTCACTGTTTTTCGACTTTAGTCTGGCTGGGGCCCTGCTAATCAGAACCCCAGCCTAGCTGCTTCCTCTCTAAAATGGTTTCCATGTGCCTTAGGCACATCTCTGATTGGAATCTGGAGTGCCCTTATAAGTCCCTAGTATATGGTATACTATGTACCCAGGGCATAGGTACCTCAGAGGCCTACCAGGGGCTGCAGCATGTATTGTGCCACCCCTGGAAGGCCATCCAAAATGACACCACAGGTCTGCTACTGCAGCCTGGGTAAGGTGGTGCATGCACCCCTTACTGTGATATAGGCTACCTATATCACTACATACATACACACATATAAACCTATAAGTCACTCCTATGGCAGGCCTTATCAATCCTGAAGGCAGAGTGCTTGGTTCCTATGTGAGAGGGTGCCCCTGCATGAGCAGAGCCCCTCTGCAGCGTTCGGAGACCCTTCTCTGATGCTGTTTGTAGTGCAGCCTGACCATATACTCTTAAGCGCATTATAACCTCGCGTTAAATGCTAACTTTGGGATGGCTGCACGTAAACATGTCGTGTTTGGTGTCAAACATCTTGGAATACTACCCCCCCCCCCCGCCAGTTGAGGGAGAGACATGTACACACCGGCCTGCCCGGTAACTTCTTTCCAAGCCCTGGCATCACAAAATGGATGCCGCTGCCACAGACACGAGTCTGGCCTCCTGCTGCTGACCAAAACTCCGGCAGGGGAGGCCTGGACAATAGGTTTCCTGTCCCAGGGAGGTGTAACCACCTCCCCAGACAGGATAGTGTGTATTGGGGCTGGGCGGGAGCACTCTCTGGTGCTTTGAAGTCCTGCACTGGGGGCACATTTGGTGTCCCTGTGCATACCCCAGTTCAAACCGTCTCAGGGGCTTCCAGCCCCTGCTCTGGCGCGAAACTGGACAAAGGGAAAGGGGTGTAACCACCCCTCTGCCCTGACCCTCCCATAGGTGGGTCCCCAGAGTATGTCCAACCCCCTAACTTAGTATAAGTATGGGACCCCAGTCCATAGGACTTTAGATTTACCTGGACGAAACTCTGACACAGAATCCTGGACCTTCGACGCTTTACTTTAAGATTAGAGGACTGAAGAATCTCCCTTGGGGTCAAGGAGTGACTCCCCTGCTTGGCAGGCACCAACGAAGCAATTGTCCGGTCTGCATCGCTGAAGCTCCCGCCGGACGCCGAAGTCTTTGCATCACCAGAGGTGAATTTCCAGACTTCCCCGAGGCTACCCTGAGTCCCCAGCAAAGCTGAGGCCCGTGGCTATCGTGGGTAACGTGGAACCGTGACCCCTGGACACCGCGTACTTTTGTAAGTGCATCCTCTTCTGGGTCTCCCACGAAGTTGTGCTTTGGGCTCCGAGTAGCCCCAGCCTCCAGCACCGACTGCACCGAAGATCACTGGCCTCCACTCCACGAGTGTCCTGTGAGCCAGCTCCAAGTGCGTCCACTCGAGGCTCCTTCACGGTCGCTAGTCTGTTGGCTAGTAGGCCCTCCCGAAGGCCAATCTTCTTCTGCTTGGGCTCCCTGGTTTCTCCAGGCGTGCCCTGACTTACCCTTGCTGGGTGAGTCCTACAGACCTTGCTGGTCTGCACCATTGTCCTTCTTCCATTTCCACGAGACTTGCCGTTGCCAAGGCTTGTTGGGTCCAATCCGGTCGCCGACCCCCCTGCAATCGACAGACGTCATGGGACAGCTCGAATCCAGCTCCTGGTCATAGTCGACACCTCCTGGACCTCGTGGCTGAAGAGTCAAGAAGACCGTCAACCTACCTGAAGCACTCAACATCGGTGGGCATCTGCTCATCGCCTTCCTGGTCACTGGCTAGTGACCCAGACTCTGTCCCCTCTGCTTTCAGGTTCTTCAGATCTTCGATCCACCTTTGGATCCACCCGAACACTTTCGACTTGGCCGCCAGCAGCACTTTGCAGCAGATCGCCATTGAAAACGACGACGAAACCCAACCCCGAAAGACACCTATGCACCCGGCTTCCCTGGGTGAGGTAACTCGAGTACTCTGGTGCTCCCGTGGGTATAGACTCTAGAACAACCCAGTTCTAAAGGGGTTTGCTCCAAGTCCTCCTCTAAGTGTCCCTTTTCTTTAAAATTCCAACCGCGACTTTCCCCATAGAAGTCAACGGCGATTCACGGCTGTGTTCTTACACTGCACGCGTCCCCCGTGGGTCCCCTGTGTCACTACCTTGGGTGGTTCCTTGTGGTCCAAGCACTTCTACAGGCTCTAGGCCCTGTGTCTAGCTCAGTCGTGGTTCTTATACCACTTTATTGGTATATGGTTTGGTACGCCCCTAGGGCTCAAACGTGTATTTGTGCTATTACTGTAGATAACTAACTTATAACTTATGTACTTCGAACTCTAGCCTCATAAAGAGACTAGAGGGGTGTGTTTAGCAATAAATACATATATTTTGAATATATACCTGGTGTGGTCCTCTTTCATTTGGTCACTCAAGAGATTATAGACTGGTAAAACAAGCTGCTTTACATTCCTTCAAGACTTAGCCTGAAGGCTGCTCTCCATAGCTACCACTAGGATAGCTTTCAATAAAGGTTGTCTTTAACCTATCTCCAATAAGGGGTTGTTTGGACTGGTGCAAGGTGCCCACTATAATTAGTGGACAGCATATGCCAGGCCAACTTCTCACAGACACCAACAACAAAAACAAACTACACGTACCCGACATATCACACACACACAGAGGGATGCAGAAATTACTTACACCAGCAACAGCAGCACCATAGGGGCGGGATGGCCATCACCAATGCCACATATACACATAGGGGCCTGGATGCCCACCACCACTACCACCCCTACTCAGGGGGTGCCAGATGCCTACCACTACTACCACCTCTACCCATGGGGGCTGGATGCCTACCACAACTACCACCCCTACTCGGGGTTGCCAGATGCCTACCACTACCACCACCCCTACCCAGGGGTGCTAGATGCCTGTCACTACTACCACCTCTACCCATGGGGGCTGGATGCCCACCACCACTACCACCCCTACTCAGGGGGTGCCAGATGCCTACCACTACTACCACCTCTACCCATGGGGGCTGGATGCCTGTCACTACTACCACCTCTACCCATGGGGGGCTGGATGCCCACCACCACTACCACCCCTACTCAGGGGGTGCCAGATGCCTACCACAACTACCACCTCTACCCATGGGGGGCTGGATGCCTGTCACTACTACCACCTCTACCCATGGGGGGCTGGATGCCCACCACCACTACCACCCCTACTCAGGGGGTGCCAGATGCCTACCACTACTACCACCTCTACCCATAGGGGGCTGGATGCCTACCACCACTACCACCCCTACTCAGGGGGTGCCAGATGCCTACCACTACTACCACCTCTACCCATGGGGGGCTGGATGTCTACCACCACTACCACCTCTACCCATGGGGGGCTGGATGCCTGTCACCACTACCACCTCTACCCATGGGGGGCTGGATGCCTACCACCACTATCACCTCTACCCATGGGGGGCTGGATGCCTACCACCACTACCACCCCTACTCAGGGGGTCCCAGATGCCTACCACTACTACCACCTCTACCCATGGGGGGCTGGATGCCTGTCACTACTACCACCTCTACCCATGGGGTGCTGGATGCCTACCACCACTACCACCTCTACCCATGGGGTGCTGGATGCCTACCACCACTACCACCTCTACCCATGGGGGGCTGGATGCCTGTCACTACTACCACCTCTACCCATGGGGGCCTGGATGCCCACCACCACTACCACCCCTACTCAGGGGGTGCCAGATGCCTACCACTACTACCACCTCTACCCATGGGGGGCTGGATGCCTACCACCACTACCACCCCTACTCAGGGGGTGCCAGATGCCTACCACTACCACCACCCCTACCCAGGGGGGGCTGGATGCCTGTCACTACTACCACCTCTCCCCATGGGGGGCTGGATGCCTACCACTACTACCACCCCCTACTCAGGGGTGCCAGATGCCTACCACTACTACCACCTCTACCCATGGGAGGCTGGATACCTGTCACTACTACCACCTCTACCCATGGGGGGCTGGATGCCTACCACCACTACCACCTCTACCCATGGGGGGGCTGGATGCCCACCACCACTACCACCCCTACTCAGGGGGTGCCAGATGCCTACCACTACTACCACCTCTACCCATGGGGGGCTGGATGCCCACCACCACTACCACCCCTACTCAGGGGGTGCCAGATACCACTACTACCACCTCTACCCATGGGGGGCTGGATGCCTGTCACTACTACCACCTCTACCCATGGGGGGCTGGATGCCTATCACTACTACCATCCCCACCCTTGGTGTGATGGATGCCTGCCACCACCACTACCCCTACTCATGGGGGCAGGATGCCTGCCACCACTACCATCCCCACTCATGGGGGCAGGATGCCTATCACTACTACCATCCCCACTCATGGGGGGCTGGATGCTTATCACTACTACCATCCCCACTCATGGGGGCTGGATGCCTATCACTACTACCATCCCCACTCATGGGGGCCTGGATGCCTATCACTACTACCATCCCCACTCATGGGGGCCTGGATGCCTATCACTACTACCATCCTCACTCATGGGGGCTGGATGCCTATCACTACTACCATCCCCACTCATGGGGGGCTGGATGCCTGCCACTACTACCATCCCCACTCATGGGGTGCTGGATGCCTGCCACTACTACCATCCCCACCCTTGGTGTGATGGATGCCTGCCACCACCACTACCCCTACTCATGGGGGCCTGGATGCCCATCACTACTACCATCCCCACTCATGGGGGCAGGATGCCTGCCACCACTACCATCCCCACTCATGGGGGGCAGGATGCCTATCACTACTACCATCCCCACTCATGGGGGGCAGGATGCCTATCACTACTACCATCCCCACCCTTGGTGTGATGGATGCCTGCCACCACCACCACCCCTACTCATGGGGGGCAGGATGCCTATCACTACTACCATCCCCACTCACGGGGGGCTGGATGCCTATCACTACTACCATCCCCACTCATGGGGGGCAGGATGCCTATCACTACTACCATCCTCACTCATGGGGGGCTGGATGCCTGCCACTACTACCAACCCCACTCATGGGTGGCTGGATGCCTATCACTACTACCATCCCCACTCATGGGGGGCTGGATGCCTATCACTACTACCATCCCCACTCATGGGGGGCTGGATGCCTATCACTACTACCATCCCCACCCATGGGGGCTGGATGCCTGCCACTACTACCATCCCCACTCATGGGTGGCTGGATGCCTATCACTACTACCATCCCCACTCATGGGGGGCTGGATGCCTATCACTACTACCATCCCCACTCATGGGGTGCTGGATGCCTATCACTACTACCATCCCCACTCATGGGGGGCTGGATGCCTGCCACCACCACCACCCCTACTCATGGGGGGCAGGATGCCTATCACTACTACCATCCCCACTCATGGGGGACTGGATGCCTATCACTACTACCATCCCCACTCATGGGGGGCAGGATGCCTATCACTACTACCATCCTCACTCATGGGGGGCTGGATGCCTGCCACTACTACCATCCCCACTCATGGGTGGCTGGATGCCTATCACTACTACCATCCCCACTCATGGGGGGCTGGATGCCTATCACTACTACCATCCCCACCCATGGGGGGCTGGATGCCTGCCACTACTACCATCCCCACTCATGGGTGGCTGGATGCCTATCACTACTACCATCCCCACTCATGGGGGGCTGTCATGCCTATCACTACTACCATCCCCACTCATGGGGTGCTGACGTGCCCGATAATACGTAACTGAACGGTAGAAGCAGCACTGT
>CAWUFW010025218.1:0-48286 GCA_963921515.1 Calotriton arnoldi
GGGGGAAAGGCCCAGCAGTTAAGGGGTTAACTGGAGTGGGAATAGTAAATTATATATGTTTAGTGTCCAGCACTTTCCCTGACTTAATACTAACTGGAGTGGGAATAGTAAATTATATATCTTTAGTGTCAAGCACCTTTTTTGACTTAATACTAACTGGAGTGGAAATAGTAAATTATATAGGTTTAGTGTCCAGCACGTTCCCTGATTTAATATTAACTGGAGTGAGCATAGTAAAGCATATATGTGTAGTGTACAGCACGTTACTTCAGCTAATACAAATTGGTGTAGGAATATTATATTATATATGTTTATAGGTCTGTGATTTTAAAAATTGTTTTATAATATGTAGTGGTAATGTGTATGTATAAGAATTTATTTTATATTTACAATTACAATAATTATAACAATACATTTTGAAAATACATATTAGTTAAAAAAATATAGTGTATTAAAATATACGTTTTAGGAAAATATTTAATAAAAATAAATTAATAGAAAAATAATCACACTTGTACATTTTTAAATGATCTTTATTTTCTAATAATAAGATAGAGTAAAAAAACATATTTTATTAAGGGAATATAATACACATCAAGAAACATACACAATAAATACACATTTTTATTTTTGCAACATAAAGTATTTTGGATATATGTCTATTTACATATGTTATATTTTTTAACATACATTATTTTTAACATTGTTATCTTTTATGATACAGGTATTTATCTTTTGTAACAGAAAACATTTTTTGGTATTTTTGTTTAGAACATTTTTGTAACATGATTAATTTTGCAATATAATTTTACAGTTTATTTTTGCATGTTTGACAGTTAATAATTAAATACATATTTTCTTAAAATTAAAGAAAATTACATAATACAGATTTATTAAAAAAATGTTAACATTTTAAGTGGTTAACAATTTTTGTACATGTAATATATATTTTTAATTAATATTATTAATGTATCAAATATTAATAATATTAATTATTACATTGTTACATTTTATATAAACATGTTTTTGAAGAGATAAGTTTTTATTTAACATTTGAAAAATGTTTTAACATTTTTTGAAAAGTATTATAAATAACACAAATAAATAAGTAATTATAATAATAATTAATATATTTTGTATTATTATTATAATTTTACAATGTAGAAAAAATGTTACAATTATTTTTAACATATAAGTCAAATATTCTTATATTTTTAGAAAATATATAAGTAATTTATTTATTACTGTATTACATGTTTTTAAATTAATTTCTATCTTTTTATTATTTAACCAGCCATATTTGTTTTACAGGTACTATTTTGTAACCGCTAACTGTTGTTTTGGGTTATTTCTGAGGGGACAAGCTCGCGGTTAGAAGCTGCATTGCGTCAAGGAAGGTAAGTGTAATTTTCTTTCATTAAACTAAGTTTTTACTTGAATTTGAATGTAGTTAGGTGGTAGGTAGTGTGTTTAGTGTTAGGTGGTTGTGTTTTTGATGTGTTTTAGGTGTTAGTTATATTTTCGCGAGATATTGATAGTTACTGTTTGAGGCCTAGTGTAGAGAGGTTAGAATATGTACAGAAATGTGTGCCTATGGTGTTAAAAGTGTTTGTAAATGTATTTAATTATAGTGTATGTTTGTGTGGGTGGGTATGTATTTTTACTTTTTTACAGGTTTTCCTTTTTCGAAGTCGCGTTTTGGAGAAGATAGCGTTTTTTTAATTAAGAAGTGTGTATTAGTATTTTAAACTAATATTTATTTAACACTTTCTTAATTTTTCGGGTTTTCCTGGAGTATGTTTTTTTTTTACATATATTTTCGGGTATTTTATGGTTTAATCGAGTTGGATTTATCGACCCAGGATTATTATTGAAACAGTTGGATTTTTGCATTTTTTTGGGGGTTAAGTTTTACAATAATTTGGATTGAGAGATACCTGGATGGATTAACAATATTTGGAATATCTTTTCTTCAGCTACACAAACCGTAACTAATTTAATTATTTAATGTGGGAGGGAAATGTTGAGAAACATATTTTTAATATGTGTTATATTTTGTAAAATTTAATTAAGATGTCAATATATATTTATATTATTAAATTAAATATATATGACAAACTATTTATATTTTACAGAATTTCGAAATATTATATGTATATATACAGTTTGTGTTTTGTTTAAAACTATTTTTAATTACTGTAGATTAATATTTTAAAGTATGGTTTTAGCTATTAGTGATAGGTATTCTAGGCCTCTTGTGCTTGGGTATTGTGTTGGGTATTGTGTTACCTGACTTTGTAGTAATTCAAAAAAAAAAATTGTTTGTTTAATGAGTTTTGGGCCTATTTGGGTCACAGATTGTTCCATTCTGAGTTGCTGATAGCTTTGTTCTTTTTGGAGAGCTTGGAGCAGTTTGTGCAGGGTAGGTGTCCCTCTGCCTGTTGTTGCTTGGAAGGCATTATGCCATCCTTCAACAGCATTGTTGGTTTTGGCTTGTTTGATTAGTGTGCTGAGGTACACATTCCACCATGGAATGTGGAATTTAGGTAGTTTTCTTTGCCCTGATCTATGGAGTCTTCCCACCCAGGTATCTTCAAAGTAATCTAAAAGTGGGCTTAGTTTTTCTTCATTTCTTTTGTAGTAGGGGCTTTCTATTAGGAGGTTATAGTGTTCTGGTACCTCAGTTACTGGTACATAGGCCAGTGCTATAAGTTTTTTTACTTGGTATGCAAAAGTACTGTCAGTTGCATATTCAACACTTAGGGGCCGATTCCGATCCTGGTTGGAAACCGTACCGACCGACACGGGACTGGAGTCCGACCGACACGTACACGCGCCGTACGTCCGGCAGAGTACGATGCAATTCTAGTGAATTATAAACGACCGAAACGTACAGAAAATCGTGATTTGGCCATAAACTGACCGGAAACCATTCCGAACGACACGGACCGGGAATGGGTTTGACTGACACGTACACGCACTGTACGTCTGGCCCAGTACGATGCAATGCGTGTGAAATAATAACGACTCGCACGGAGCACAATCCGCAAGACCGAAACGTACGGGACATACTGACTACCACGTAAAAGAGCCCGTCGCGACCGATGCGTACGGGAACGCTGCAACATAGCATAATGTGAGTGTGACAGACTCGGATTAGCCCGCAATTGTTGATGTAAGCGTCCGTCCCGGACAACTGAACGTGTCCGTCATGCTCACCAAAATGACATAGAAACAAACTGAAAACGACCAAACAAGCACTGTCAAAGTCAATAAATAAAAAATAAAAAAATGGAACAAAGACACATCCACAACTCCACCTACTTACAGGGCCAAAATGCCTTCCATGATCCTTTGTAAATTCCACACATATGACAGCAGAGAACACCACCACCCTGCACTCAGAGTAACACTCACAACTCACCCACCACACAACCTTTACACCATTTGCACCTCTCAAAAACACACTCACAAACACCCAGATAAACTGACACCCACTCACCTTCACTTTCACCCTCACACACACATCAATCTCCACAACCACCCATCACCATGCCCCAAAAGAAGAATCCAAAGTTCACAGATAGTGAGTTGGAAGTCTTGGTTGATGAAATCCTCAGAGTAGAGCCACATTTATTTGGCACATTGGTCCAACAGAACCCCCATGTCACAGAAAACAAAGATGTGGGAGAGGATTGTCAACAAGGTGAATGCAAAAGCACCTTGCCTGCGCACAATGGAGGATATCAAGAACAGGTACTATGATGTGCGAAGGAGGGTCAAGAAGCTGATTGCCAGAGACCATGCCCTGAGCCAGCGGACCGGCGGTGGCCACCTGCAAAACCAACGCACTTCACTTCCTGGGAGGAGAAGGTGCGGGCCATCCTTCCACCGGAGTGCATCCATGGATTAACAGGAAAACCAGAGCCTGGTGAGTACATAACCAACTAGCCAATATTGTGAGGCAATACACACACAGGCATCACTGTCAAGGGGACAGTGAAACCAATCACTGTTAGCAAAGCCATAGCAACCGAAAGCTAATTATCCTGCAATGTGTATGCCACTTAGATAAACACAATACCTGCAATCTCAGAGTAATATGGAACTATGTCATAACATGTACAAACTTACTAACAAATACAGCAAGGCATTGGCCCAAAACACCAACAAACACTGTCAGACATTTTGCCAGCACTATTTGACCCACTCACAGGGAAGCAGAGTCAAAAGGAAGGAAGGTTGGGTATGCTGGGAAGGTGGGTGTAGCCAAAAGCATGATGGGAGTCGTAGTCACAGCCAACAGTCCTCCTCCCACATGGCCCATCAAGCCCACCCTGAACCATGTTCACCTCAATGTGAGTGGCATAATACTGACAAGATGGCTGACACTGGGCTCTGCTGTGGGGAGCACAAGGCCCTGGTGGGAGTACTGCTCAAACAAACAACAGGACACCACTGTCAGCCATCTTGCCAGCACTGTTACACCACCTCACAGGGAAGCTGAGTCACAGGAAGGAAGTCTTGGTATTCTGGGAAGGTGGGTGTTGCCAATAGCATGATGTGAGTCATAGTCACAGCCAACAGTCCTCCTCCCACATGGCCCATCAAGCCCACCCTGAACCATGCCCACCTCACAGGGAGTGGAAAGAGACTGACAAGATGGCTGACACTGGGCTCTGCTGTGGGGAGCACTAGGCCCTGGTGGGGGTTGTGCTCCAACAAACAACAGGACACCACTGCCTGACATCCTGAACCTCAACTGTGACTCCCTGCAATGGAAGCATGCTTCATGGTGGCCCATCTGGCCTGGGGGGGAGGAGGAGTGCTCCATCGGATGGACCGGCTCCCGGAACGAGTAGGTCGTAAGGTAACGCTACGGACAGCTCTCGGAGGGCTGTCCGAGCGAGATCGGAATCGGCCCCTTAGGGTTGACTTTTGCAGGTGTCTCCATAGACATTGGTTAAAATGGTAATAGCAACTCTGTATTGCTGTATGTGGGTAGGATTTAAGTATAGAATTAATCATGGCTTGTTCAAAATCAATAATTATTTTCTGAGGAAAATAATTATTTGTTTTTTGTTTTATTTTGTTTAAAATTTCAAGGTAGGTAGATTGTTGTTTATTGGGGAGTAGGGTATAGATAAAGGGAATATTAGTATTTTGATACAGACCATGAACTGTGTACAACTGATAAAATGGTTTGGGACAAATTTTGAAAGTCCCATCCATCATCCATGTGTCGCATTGTTGTAATTTGAGTAAATTGTTTGCAGTAGCAAACATAATGATTCTTTTGTCTTTGCATTTATTATCAAATAGTATAAATGGTTCATTATTGTGTGCTATACTTAGTTCAGGGGGAATCTCTACCTCTTGAAAGGTTTTAGGGGCACGTGTGGTAGTTGTAGTGGCTTTCTTTTGTCTAGCTATTGTTCTTTTTAATGAATCAATAGAGGGTAATTGGCTAGATGCATGTTGGGGTACTGTTAGTAACTGTTGTTTTAGTATTTCTGTGGTAGGTCTATCTGTACTAGTGCTAGCTTCTTTTATTGATTCAAGAGCGTCTCTTACTTCAATCTCAGTTACATTTGGGGGTGGTTATGCTCTTTTACAGATACAACAGTTGTTTCTTGTGTTATAGCTCTACCATAACATTTGTTCGAATAATATTTGCTACATTTCCAAAACACTTTTAACCCAGTTTGTTTTTCTTGTGTATATACATAACCCATGTAACATAATAAAATTTTCCCTTTTGAGACATAATAAATTGTGCGCCTTCAGTCATGGTGGTCTTTTTAGTGCTAAGGAAAATATATATAAAAATTAATAAAAATAATACAGTATAGTTTTTCAATCAATATATATATACTTTGCTTTGGATATACTTACAATGTTGATGTTGATGCAAATAAAAATGCTGTTGCAATTTTTTCAAGCTTGTATTTTGGATTTGTTGAAGATGTTTCTGTTGGTAGGAAAAAGTATAATGTTAATATTTTTGTTGTATTGTGTTGTAGTTGGCGGGGAAATTGTGAAAAAGTGGGTTTTTGGGTGGGTATTTTAGGGAGTTGTTTAATATAAAAAGATCATATACTTACTTTCTTTGTAACTTTATTGTTGACGCTGCTGTAGTATTTTTTGACTGCTTTAAAAGATATCTGTAGAGGAGATATAAATTTAAGAGAGAGATATTAGTGAATTATGTTTTATATATATTTTTTGGTGAAGACTAGAAGTAGTGTTATATTTTAAATGCAGTTTTACTTACTTAGGGGCTCATTACGATGACGGGCGGACAAAGTCCGCCCGCCACCGCAACAGAATGCGGGACCGTCCGCAAGGGGTGCGGCGGTCCCGCCATGGGTATTAGGATGCCACCGCCACGGTGGCGGTGGCATCCCGTATTGTTCGCATTGCGGCAGGCGGTGCTGTCAGCAGCACCCGCCGCAGTGCAAAGAACGCATGTTGTGCATTTGAATGCACAACGTGACAGGCACCGCGCGGTGCCTGCCACCTTGTGCATTCAAATGTAGGGGGGTACCATAGGTACCCCCAATTTGCACCCCCTCACCCCCCCACAATCCTGGGAGCCCGCAACGGGCCCCCAGAAGCAAAGACCACATGCCTTTCCATGGTGGCAACGCCGCCATGGAAAGGCTGCTTTCCGCCAACATCCTAATATGGATGGCGGTGTCTTGCAGACACCGCCACCATATTAGGGTCCTTTACCGCCCGGTCCCCTGTCGGACCGGCGGAAAACCGGCGGACGGTCTTTCCGTCCGCCGGGGTCCCCCCCGCCATCGTAATATGGTGGAGGGAAATGGCATGCGGGCGGTGGGAAATGGCGGGCGGATCGCCACCGCCATACGGGCGGTGGCGATCTGCCCATCATTGTAATGACCCCCTAAGTGCAGTTTTAAAGCTTTTTTCTGTAATAAAAATAAATCTGCGTTCTGGAAGCAATCCGGCAGAGTTTCCCCTTCTTTTTTCTTGCAGGTTTGAAGTGTAAATTAAATATAAATTTTTTGTTGTTTATATAGGGGCCGATTCTGGAAAAGCTTCCCGACCGAGGGCCTGATTCTGATGCGGTTAGGAAGGCCTCCTAACGGCATTTGCTCCTTCCAAATCGGATCGGGAACGTGTCTTCCCGACCGAGGGCCCAATTCTGATGCGGTTGGGAACAAATGTTCCCATTGAAGTCAATGGGAGTTCAACCAAATCGTATCTGGAAGCATCCGGATGCATCCTACTCCGCCGGTCGGACTTTCCCGATCCGAGTGGGACGGAAACCATTTCCCAACCGATTCGGTCGGGAAGCTTTTCCAACCCGCATCAGAATCGGCCCCATTGTGTTGATTTTATTGATAGTTTTATGTTATTGGTGTATTTTGTTAGTGTGAGGTTTTAATTCGTTGTTGTTAATTTATTTTTTTGTTTTGGCAGTTGGTTTCCCTATATGGCAAACGCTAATTAAGAAGTTGTTAGTGCTAACTTTTTTTTTTTAACTTATTTCGTTAGTTAATTGTGTTTTACATTGCTTTTAATGTTAAATGCTGTATGAATTATATTTAATAATATTTTACTTATTATTTATTAGTGTGTTTTGTTAATATTTTATGCTTTTATATGTTTATATATCATAAAAAGATCGTATTATATTTATAATGTGTGTAGTGAATGTTTATAGTGTAAAAATACATTTTGGTGTAAAGATATGTTTATTTTAGTAATTTTTAAATAGTCGATATTTGTATAAAAACGATAATTTTGCTGTCTATATTTTTTATTTCGATATTTAGGACTTTTTGTATATTTTTAAACACATTTCGATATTTTATGTTACGATATTTGTGTGTTCGATAATGTTTAAAACGATATTTTGGTTTGACTATAATATGGTGTCGATATTTGTGTATTTTTTTAAATAAGTATTGCTCTTCGATAATAGTATTATCGATATTTTAGTGCCGATATTTTGGTATGTCGATATTCGGTCTGTCGATATTATGTCAGTGATCCCCTGACATTATGATCATCTCCCCAGGTTTGGCCAATAATTCAGAACGTGAAATTCTTGAAACAATCAGACTGACTATGCACAGAAGACTTTGTTGCCAGCTGAATCCCACGTAAATGGCTCATGGTATTTTGCAGTAGTCACTTTAACAATGAGCATTAAAGGGCCTACCTTTGCATTTGCCTCTTCATGATCTTTTATTAAGCGCAAATATGGCCTGTTAAATATCCAGCGTGTAAGCCTATTTTTCCTTTTATTGGTGCAATGTAAAACTCGCGGGTCAGTTGTTGAACATGTAAGTCGCTATGGGTATGTATGCTCTGAATGAAGCAATTTGCATGAAGGTGTTGGCACATAGTATAAATTATCATTTCTATTCCCTGAGTGAGTGCGTGTGTGTGTGCACGTGTGTGTTTGTGTGCGTGTATATATATATTTAAAAATAGGTAAATAATGATCTAAATTTGTATTGGATGGTTTTTATTAAGACTGTTTACTTTAAATTGTGCAATCTGATTTTATGTAATGGTATTTTTTAAATTAATACGTTTGTTGTTGTTGCTATGAACCATGAAAAGTAATTTCCCAGTAAGATATATTCACAATAAAATATGAGTTTTTAAATAATTGCACATAATATATGGAATTGCTGATCAAAATCCCCAAAAATTAGAACATTTATACCATTAAAGCAATGACGTGAACCTGAACAGACGTTTATTTTAAAGATGAGAAAAAGGAAGTTACAACTTTACCTACAGGAATCACAATGTTGAAGAGCGTTCTTTCTTATGAATAACTGACATGGTGATTTATAATATATTTGTTTTTATTTTTAAGGCAAATACATTTAATTTTAAATTGCTGTTTAAAATGGAATGTGTAGTTGTATAGACATGAGCTGGTCAACTACTAAATTTTACATCTACTATATCAATGCTTTTTTATTCATTGGCAGATCATCTGCATATTGCTAATCCTCTGTAAATTTCAAATGAAATAATTCTGAGATGGACTGGTTAAATCAAATGCAGTTTCTTTGATACGCAGTCAGAATTAAACATTAGCGTGCCTGGTAGCGTTATAAATATTTCTGTTTGTGTCTAGAAAAAATAGTGGGATTCATGTTTTGATCTGATTTAAAGATATTCGTGTTAATTGATTAGGAAGTGCTTGGATGGGGACAATTTCTTTAGCAAGAGGGGGAGAGTGCAAAAAGAAGAAACGGATTACATACAGAGGTAATGGATATCCTCAAAAAAAAAATAGCAAGCAATACGATTGGGGATTTTTTAAGCAAAAATAACAAGTTTGAAGGGTCTAAATTTTCTTTAAAAAACAGGTGTGTCTTCATTGAGTGGTGGCTACGTATTTGTGGTTGTGTGGATTGATGAATAGGTTAATGAGAGAACGTGTGAAAGAGCGGATTAATGGATACATGAGTGAGTGCATCGATGAATGAATGGGTGAGTAAATGAATATATGTTTAACTGAATTGGTGAGTTTCTGAAATCAAGGATCGATGAATGAGCAAGGGATTAAGTGCATAGGTTAATGAGTGTATGAATGTATGCATACATGAGTGAGTACCTAGATGAATAAACGGGTGAGTGAGTGCATGAGTGAATGGCTGAATAAATAAATGGGTGAGTGAATATATGAAGGAATAACTGGATAGATGAGTGTTTGACAGTAGGCATAAATGTATGAATGATTGAGTGAGCTTATTGATGGCTGAGGTCAGGCATTCTGGAGGTTGCAGTCATTTTGTTGGTGGTAGAGGTTCCTCTGTCCGCCTGAATTCATACAGAGATTTCAACTGAAACATGATATTGGGACTTACCCATCAAAGACTAGACTAGCTGTCCCATCACTTTACAGTACCCTTTGTACCCATAAAACAGGATTCTGGAGAGACCGGATGGAAAGGCATAACAACACTTATAAAAAAATAAATAATTTTAATCGGCCTTAGCATGAAAATCTGCACAGGTTCATGTGTTGTCTAACTCACACGTAGGTTCTTCTGCTCCATAGATCCAATCCCTTAGCTACTGCCTGCACCTCATCCAGACCTGGATAGCCAGCAGATACCTGAAGCTCAAACTAACCAAAACAGAATTCCTGTTATTTGCCAACAACAGCAACCAAAAAATAGAACAAACCTGGCTCAATTACATGAACCTTGACAGCTTCGAACTCCGACTTTCACCTAATGCCCAGTCTCTTAGATTCACCCTTGACACCAATCTCACTCATGAGGAACACAATGCCAATAAAACAAAGAAAGTCTCAAACCAGATCTCTCTTCTGAAGACAGTAAAACTGTTCCTCCCAGAAAGTGACTTGAGAACTGCTGTTTAAGTCTTTATACTGTCACATCAGGATGATGTAAATACACTACTACAGCTCTTCCCAGTCTCCGCACTGGCCCACGTTAAGGGCATCCTACCCTGGCATTTTTTTCCATGCAAATAACTAATATTTCCCTGCCAGTTTTAGTTGGTGCTCAAAATGCTGGTACTTTTTTCTCACATGCTAACGACAGCCGTTTTGCTCTCAACATTGAAATTGGATGAATGTTGGTCATTTAGTTTCTCAGAAATACTTTATAAGTGTTGGCAACGTGATGAGGGGGTTCTTCTGGTAGTTTTCTAGTGTCTCAACATTAGTACCAGGAATTCGAGAAGTGATTGGTCCACTGTTGTGGCGTACGTAGCGAATACAACAAGTCTTACTAATCTATGTATTGAACTGAATACCACATGTTCACCATTATGGCACTTTATTTCTTCAGATTGGATTTGGAGCTTTTGAGTGCGAACACTTATGAACAATTACATATGAGTATATGTGCTTATATGTCAACAGATGATTATGTATCAGCCTCAAGGACGGACTGTGTGTGTTCTAATGTCATGTTGTGGAGACGGTTCCTTCGAAATTAAAATGAATTGGCTTATAATCAAATTCAGTTGCGGAGTATAATAAATCCATAAATTATTATGCTCATCTATATTCAACTCAAGTTTATTGTTTTAGTTAATTAAAACCATAACAATTTTACAGAGAACACGGGTACATAACAATTTATAAATGTCGTTTTTTGGGTCCGTATAAATCATTTCCTACAAGGCTAAAATTTTCTAAAAGAAATAGGATAAAATATTATTGTCAGCTTTGATGGGTGTTTAAAACAAACTAGTAGAACCAGTTTATCACTACAAAAGCAAGTATTATACTTTGCGGCAGCTACTAACCGCTTGCCATCAATATATTTTTTATACATCCTATCAGTACACTTGCATACCTTCATCATCTGGCCACTACTAAGCGGTGAAGTAATAGCTTTTGTACATCCTATCACTGAACATAGGACAATGCAGGATAAAGTGCGTAAAGAGGGCATTAATGATCTCTTAGGGGGTCATTACGATGGCGGGCGGAAGCACAACCGCCGTGCTGGCGGATGCAAAAACCACCAGTTACCGCCGGCACGCAGCAGTCCACACGCCCGCCCAATTACGATGCGAAAAGTAGGCCAAACACCGCCGGCAAGCCAGCAACACCGTCCGCCATCAAAGTGCGCCCGTACACGTAGCGGCGCAGCCCAACTGACACACACCGTCCGACGAAAACACGTCCCGCCCGGCGTATAAATTACGATGCCGCAAACAAACGGCTCCCACGGCCAAGAGATACCGTACGACAAACCGAAGCGGTAACACGGACGCCGAGCACGGACAACGAAGAAGCGGCTCCCCGAGCATGAATTCAGCACTGCAGGCCCTCCCCATGCTCTTGCTGATGCACCACCAAGGACGCAACGTACCGCGGAGACGCAGGTAGGCACACACACAACAAGTGCACGCAAACAGCGCACACAGTGCAAGGGCGGAAAAAGCGGACAACCCCCCCCAGCGCGTGTACACTACACATCCACCATTGCATCCACATATGACACACAGGCCAAATCGTAACATCGCGTAACACATGTGTACACACCACCTGGGACTAGGAACCAACGACCCCGTCACGGCCCCAAAGCGGCGATGGCGCCGCCACACATGCGCACAACGCAGAGGCCAACCGCAGCGCCATGCATGCGTCGCACACAGACACACAACCAAGCAGCACACACATCAGCCCCACCCCGAACGCACATGACACGTGACATGCCTGCCACAGACATGTCCCCAACGCCCAATTCACGGACAACACCCAACGCCACACAACCGACGCACACATGTCAGTGAAGTCACGCAACAGCAGGACACACCCCAGTGTAACAAACATGGCGAAGCACACAGCGGCGGCAACACCAACTAGGAGAAGCAGGGCCCCTTCAGGAAGAGGAACGCCAGTACCACACTGAAACACCCATACCACCCTGCACATATGAACAAGACATATAAAACGGAACACCAAAGAGCCCGGGGACCGACAACAGGTGGCCCAAGAATAACATTCACACACAAGGCCCAACGCAGAGCGGAAAGGCAGCCTGCCGCCCACAAAAGGGAGAGCAGACAGCACTGAATGACCTTCCATTCCAACTCCGAAACCACAGCCCTATGAAAGAAGCCGGTGAATACAGCCATTGTCCAAGAAAAGACCAACACAGGCATGCCGAGGAGACCGACCACAGGGCAGATAGCGCATATCACAGAAGCACACAACGGACGGGGAAGAAAGAAGAAAACACTCCCCCATGTCGGCCACATGCAAGTTAATTGGAAGGAGTCACACATCACTGACCTTGAACTGTCTGAGAAGCATGTGGGATGAGGGCCCGTGTCCTCCAAACAAGCCAACAGAACACAAGTCCTGTCTCCCTACGACTACACAGAGCTCACAGCAACCTCGGAGCGTGCACATTGCAGACTGCACACACAGCCGGAGCACGCCACCACAACGCACCGCTGCGAAATGGCAACCGCAACACACCTACCCAACTACGCCGGACAGCTCAAGCTGTACAAAACCAACCTGATACATATATTGGGATGCGATCTCCTGTCCCTGCTGAACGTAAGTTACCGACTGACTTACCGCATCACATTGTTCAGCTGCGTCATGCCCGTCTTCTAATGTCGGAGGTGTCCCTACCAGCATCCCGTGGAGATATGCCTCTCCAACCCGGCATGTCTAAAGGCGGACCTGCTACCACTACTCCTCCCTCTGGACGCACACGACAGGGCCTGCTCTGCCTATGGGGGCATGGCGTATGTGGCCAACATCGCACCCGCACTGAAATGGGACCACTGTGCCTCCACACGACGGATCATCGAGAACAGCTACATCGAATGTCACCCAGCATGCCCCATCATGGTCCTCCAAGGGACAACTTACGAACAACACCTTGACAGCCACCATCCGCTATATTGGCTGGCAAACATGTACACCACCAATGACATGGAAGCCCTGCTGGACGGCATCGCATACCTGACAACCTGTAAATTCGTCGGACCACAACGCAGGTTCCCCGATTGACCTATGATGTCCAACCCCGCACCCATGCTTAGCTTCCGCACGGACTGGCCAGTCACCACCACAACAGCCATACCAAACGACCGGCAACTGTTACCACACCATCAACGACATCGCCATGACATCGGATATGACCGGGACATGCACACTGTTCCCCATCACATCCAGGAACACCGCATGCATCGTGGGAGGCAGTGGCATGGGGTCTGTGTATCGCACCCACATGGACGGAACTGCACGAACAACCAGGACACGACATGGATCCAGCGCCCATGGACACACACACCGCTCAGTGGACATGAATAGGTCGCCTGGAGTCTGTGGGTGCTGCACCCTCCCACCCCCGCCCCGGGAATCCCATACCAGGACCTTTGCATGGACGACAAGTGCATACAACAACAACACGACCCCAGTGACTGTGACATGTCCAGTAACCACCACATTGCAACAACAAGTGGCACGCCGCTGCATGCACGCAAGCACATGCCCTGATGTCATCTCACATGCACGCGTGCATGAGGAACAACCGCAGCAAACCTGTCACATGGAACTGAGATGGACTGTGCCCATGATGCCAAGCGGTCTGGTAGGCTACATGTATACTGTCTGTGTCAAAGTCCGCAGCTCCGCAGCTATACGTAAATGTACATTAGCACAGCCTTGGCCAAGCAGATGTAACTCTGAAGCCCACATCCCACATGCAACAGCCAATCACATGTAACCCCACACCCTATCCCATTTGCAATCATGCTCAGTATATCCTCAACATGTATTCCGCTGCCAGTAGTGTCCACTATACTGCATCACAGAGGACAGAAGACTCAATATAATGTTTGAAACCAAAACTGTCTCCGCTGACTCATTTCACAAGTATGAATGAGAGAGGATGAGAGTATGTGAAGTACACGGCAGTCGTGACATGACCATGTAGTCCACTGGTATTGGATGTCAACGCAAATGAGTAGCACAACTGTGGAAGACACACATGTGTCGTGTGAAGTCGTATGGACGCAGTGCTCAGGTGGGTGGGTGTGACGGGTAGATGCGCACATGCCAAGTTGGAGCATGCTGTGTCGGGAGGGGTCATGAACAGTACACCACCGCTTCCCTGGGCATTGTGAGAGGACACCTGTCGGGGGGAGTGAACACGTGTGTGCACAGCAGCCGGGCACACGTACAAAGCGGTACCAGGCGCACCTCAGCCCACCCTCTGTGGACAAGCTGGATCCTGTTGTGCGCCCGCCATGCCCCTTGACAAGGCACACACAGCCCCAGTCGACCAGGTGTAACCCCAACATAGTCAATCCGCACAGGCGATACAGGGCACGGGATGGCAGTGGAGCATGGTGTGTGAGAGGTCTCCTCGCGCTCCTCCTGGTCATATCACGCAGGCAATAGAACCTCAACGTCTAGCATGGCACAAGTCAAATGGAAGTGTAGGGGGACGCACCACAGCACGAGCAGCACTGACATCACGGGAGGTGGCTCGCACCATCCCATCCATTGCCCATTATACCAACCACGCCACATGCCATTGCGACTAAGTGCAAGCGCGTGCGCCACCACCCCTGAGCCCTCCCCAGAGAGGCGAAAGAGTGAATGTGTGGGCCATCAGTCACAGACGGACGCGGCATGGCCGCAAGGGCAGCCACAGCCACTGGGTGTCGCAGGTGGCGGATCCGGAAGGCGAAGACTGTGATGCATAGTCCATGCAGGCCGGGTCTCCATTTGGGGCACCACGCAGGTGGACGGCGTCCCGCAACACATCATACCCTGAGACAGCCCACTCGTGCAACTGGACCCACACATACACTCCTTGCCCTCTCTGGTGCGAGCTTGGGGCTGCCTGTGCAAGCGCTAGCCTCGCAGGTGCACATGCATATTGGGGGAGCGAGGGGAGGACATGAGGGCTGGGGCGAAGATGACTGTATCACTGTCAGTGAGTACAAGGGATGACCCAGATGTGGAAAGGATGAGACGTGTCCTGTGTGTACTGCAACTAGTCGCCAATCCAACTACCCCCCATGTCCGGAATGTAAGCCCGCACCTAGGCCCGCCCATCCGCCACATCGAATATACCACCAGCACGACAACCTTCCCATTCGAAACACTGACTGGGGGTGGCGACCAGTGAACAATCATGTGTAGCCTACCCACGCGTACATGTGGGCCCTCCATGATCCATGTCACCTGCGGCAAAGTCATGACATGCGCAATGAGGGAAGTGAGGAGAGCTGTCCGCCCCACGCACAGAAGGTGCATCAGCTCCACAGACCCAGCAGCGAGTCCAGCAGGGGTCACATGTGCAGGGGCAGCTGTGCCTGGTGTGAAGGCACATGCATATAGACAGCACATCGACCAATGTGTAGTCTGCCCACATCTACAGTCCATCATCATGCAGACATAGGAATTGAACACAGGGCAACACATCTGAGTGGGTGCACCCACCATGACCAACAATGCGCAATCATCGACGTACCCGCCCTGTGCATGGCCCCCCACCCAACGGAGGCACATCCAGTGCCACCATCCCACACACACAAGCCTTCCACGGAACATGCTGTGTCCAATGCTCAGTACAGAGTCAGCGCCCATCTGGTGGATCCTGAACAGGAGACACATGCACACACATGCCAGCTCCCACTATGTACGTCTGCCACCTGGCACGTGCAATGTAACCTCTCACCTGTGACGTGTGACTGCAAGCACACAGCCGTCTTGGCATGGGGCTGTCAATGTGGACACCTGTCAATGTTTCGGGAGGTGTGATCCGTACAGTGCTGTACATAGGGTGCAGTGCTGACACCTACTACTGTCTCATATCCCCTCGTGCCACAGGTCCCACTTGTTTTGGCCGCTCAGCCTGTGCCCACATCGTCGTCGTCGTGTGCCATACTCATCCAGCCTCGGAAGCAGTTCCATGCTCAGCAGACATTCATGTTGCCGTGGCGTTGCCGCTTGACGAATATGCAGTCAGTCCCCATCAGCACGCCCCGCAAGTCATTGGGGCCTAGATCCCCATGTGCATGCACATGGCAGTGGTTTGTATCACTAGCCATTGCCATTGTTGGGAGACCTGTGTAAGTGTATTGTGGCCGTGCCGTCCCAGCTTGACAGCTGGGCTGTGGCTCATGTGCTTGCTCAGTCATGTCAGTGATGTGTATGCGAAATTGCTATGTGTTGTGTTGCTTTGACATGTGTCCACTGCCATTTTCCCTAGGCGGAGACCGAACATTGACCGCCCATACCAATTGCTGGCGGACATGGACGATACAGAGGTCATTAGGAAGTTTCGGCTGGACAGGCCAACCCTGCATCGACTGTGTGCCATGTTGGAACCCCATCTCCGTCCCCGCAGGGTGTATCCGACAGCTGTCACCCCCACGGCTAAGGTGATGGCCGCCATGCATTTCTTCGCCACTGGGTCATTCCAGCACACAGTGGGCAGTGGAGGAGGGATGTCCCAGCCCATGTTCAGCAAGGTGCTGAGGGATGTACTGGCAGCCATGATGCTGTACCGAAACAGGTACATCCGCTTCCCCAGGGCTCGTGAATTGGCGGCAGTGAAGGGTGCATTCTATGCCCTTGGCAGAATCCCACACGTCGTTGGAGCCATTGACTGCACACATGTTGGCCTTGTTCCACCACAGGCCACTGAGCACCTGTACCGCAACAGGAAGCACACGCACTCCCTGAATGTGCAAGTGGTGTGCCTTGCGGACATGGTGATCACCCACGTGTGTGCAAAGTTCCCAGGCTCGGCCCATGACGCACACATAATGCGCAACAGCATCTTGCCACGACTGATGTCCAATCTGCAACAGGATCGTGGCTGTATTGTCGGTGAGTATGTGGAGTGGTGTAGCGTGCTGGTTGTGCGATGCTGTCCCCTGTCCAGTTGGAATAGCAACGGTTCTCTGTGTCCCTCACACCCAGGTGACTCTGCGTACCCGAATGGGGCATGGCTGCTCAGTCCATTGAGGAATCCTCGCACCCCAGCAGACGATCGCTACAATGAGGCACATGGGAGGACCAGACGTGTGGTCGAGCGTACCTTTGGCCTCCTCAAGTCCAGGTTCAGGTGCCTGGACCGCACCGAGGGTGCGCTGGCGTACTCCCCACAGAAGGTGTGCCAGATAGTGGTGGCGTGCTGCATGCTGCACAATCTGGCCATTCGGAAGCAGATCCCCCTCATCGTGGATGACGGAGATCAACCAGGGCCCCAGCCCGCAGACCAGGACAGCTCGAGTGAGGAGGACAGCGGAGAGGAGGAAGCTGGTAATGTGCGGCAGCAGCTCATCGCCCACTACTTCACTTGACGGTGAGTGTCCATGTACGACGGCTGATGTGGCTGTATCTGTGCAGGTGTGTGTGTGCTGTGTCAGGGTGGCCGTTTGTTCACTGCGTGCTGTGTGTCAACGCTCCATGGCCAGGGTAGTATGCCACTGTTGGTGGCTGTGGCATTGTGCCCTATTGCTCTGTGCGATGTGTGTACATTGCTTGTAGTTGTTGACATGTACTGTGTGATGGGTGTGTGACACACTCATTGAATGTGCTCCTGTTCTGTCTCCCACCCCTAGGTCCCTACAGGCCCTCCGGTTCCATTGCCATGCCACGCATCAGGTGCCTTTCCGCCCAAGGTGGCCGTTGTATTCCGTACAAATAAAACACAGGGCACAAACAGCAGTTTGTGTAAGAGGTGCATTTATTTCAAACTGTGACATGTGATTGTGTGCGAGGTGATGACAAAAGTGGTGCGTGCAGTGACAATGAGCTGTCGGTCATGGCTGCGTGATGCTCAGGGTGTACCCACTTGTTCCATGTCCATGGTCCAACAGACACATGCCATCCAGATGGCTGTGTGGAGTGGGATCGTAGTCCAAGTCAATGCAGTGGGTGGTCAAGGAAGGCTGGCTGGCTGCCTCACTTGCGTCTGGAGCGTGCGTAGTCCTCCCGGGAGATCTGTTTGTACTTCGGACGGCCCCTTCCACGTTTGGGAGGGGGTGTGTGGTGGCGACCTGCTGGTGGGGGGTGAGGTGTGCTCACTGGCTGTGGACGCAGGGGAACTGGACACTGCTGCTCGACCCTGTGCCCCGGCAGGTGGTGGCGGAGGGGAGCTGCTGTCCCTGGCTGTGACCTCACCGCCACCACCAGCTGGCCCATGAGGTCCACGAGTTGGCCCATACGGGCGTCCATGGACCTCAGCACCCCCAGCACCTCCCGCGTGTCTGAAGCAGACCTGACCCATTGTTCTTGGGCCTCTTCATAGGCCCCAAGGACTCTGGCCATTTGAGGCAGGGCATTTCTCCCAGGGGAGACTTGCGTTTCCCTGACCCTGCTCCTCCTACCAGTACTGCTGCCACCGGCCTGCCCACTAGCCACATTGCTCACCACGGTCCTCGCTGTGGCTCCCAGGGTGGATCCAGTCGGCCGGGCCACCACCTGCGCTGGGGCTGGTGCCAGCGAAGACGTGGTGGTGGTGGCGGCGGTGGTGGTCGGTGCGGCGATGGTGGCGGTTGCGGCAATGGTAGTGGCCGCAATGACCGTGGGTGTGGCCGCAATGACCGTGGGTGTGGCCGCAATGACCGTGGGTGTGGCCGCAACGACAGTGGCAGCAGGGGGCTGGGAATGTTCAGCAGCCCTGGATGATGGGTTGGTGGGTAGGAGGGGTCCTGGGGAGCGGCTGGGCCCTGCCACACCAGATGGGCCTGCTTGGTGGTCCGTGTCCGAAGAGGAGGACAGATCCTCCACATCCGTGTGTCCTCGTTGGGGGCTTGTAGGCTGGCTGTGCTGGCTGCTGTCTCCATCCCCAGCATCCAGCAGTTCGTCACCTGTGGAGAGAATGAGATTTGTTATTGTGTTGCACCTGGCGAAGTATGTATTTGTCGTCTGACATTAACAGTTCGTGCAATCTCGTACATGGGTTTCCCGGAGGCGTGTGTGTGGCTGTAGCATTTGTAGTTGTGTGTGCTTGACAATGGGACTGTGTGCTGTGCACATGTGGCATTGGACGGATTGGCCATGCCGATGGGTGTGTTGCTGTGCCCCTACTTATTGTGACTCTGGTGTATGCGGGCTCCTGGCCCATCCTGGGTCTGGTTTGTACTTTGCTTTTGGTGTTCAGATGGGACGCTTAGGAACGCATATGGCAACATGGGGGCCATGCCCCAGATTCGCATTTGGGATGGAATATGCTTTTGGGGTACATGCTGTGAGCCATGGGTGCCGAACGTGACATGTGTTGTGGCAGCATAACAGTGCATGGTTTGAGGTGTGTGCATGCTTGACATGGCCTGCATATTTGCTGTCTGTTGTGATTACTGGACATGGCATTGGACGCATCGTTATGAGTGAGTGATGGTTGTGTGCCAGCCAACGTATTGCAGTTGTCCCATCTCCTTGGTGTGCGTGCTGCCCTGTGCCATGTGCATCACTGCAGTGCTCGGGGGGTGTGGCCCATGTTGTGTGTTGTTGCTCACAGTGTGTCGTGCGCTTCATTGACTTCTGGCACATGGTTGGTCATGGGCATGTATCTTAGCGTGACTGCTGTATGTGTGGCAGCTGTGCGGATGACATGCCTTTCATGAGACTGGGGCTGACGGATGGGATGGATGGTATGTTGTATGTGCATGGTGTGTCTGTGTGTTTGATGGGTTCAGTGGTGTTCGTGTGCATTTATGTTGTTCCGCTCTGTTGCGTCTAGTGTTGTTTGTCTTACATAGGCGTAGTTGTGGGGTGTGTGGTTGACAGGCAGTAGGGGCTACATGGACAGGACTTCAATGGTGTTTCGGTTGTGTGTGATGGGTTGCACAGTGGCTGCCGTGTGGTACTATATTCAGTGTGGCTTGTGCATGCAGACGTGGCTCCTTGGGTGTTGCTGTGTTTGTGATGGGTCATGTGGGGTGTGAGTCTGTGGTTCATGTCCGTGTGCACATTGTTCACTTGTTCGTGACGGTGGGCGGTGCTGCGTGTTCGTCTGCTACGTGACATGTCCCATGTGTTGGTCGTGTTACGGTCCTCATGCCTCCAGTAATCCAGCCCTGTCCAGTTTCCCACCTGCAGGTTGTTCGTGCGTGCACTGTACTGGATGCCACATGGTTCTAAGCGGGGGGTGCTCCATGTTGCAGGTCTGTGGGGGTGGGGGGTGTTGTGGGTCGTGGTGGTGGCTGGACACCCACTGACACCGATTGCTGTGGACCGTGATGTCTACCTTTCGGCTGTCGTTGTGCACTGCGGTGGCTGACACGTGGCTGTGGGGTGTGGGGGATGCTCCTCCTTGCTGTGCTGTGGGACTAGGGGCCTGGTGTGTTTTGTACTTGGGCTGTCCACCCTCCCACCCACTGCACTTTGTGTTCCTGCCACTTACCTGTTACTTGTCGGTTAGTGCAGCTATGGCGGACACATGGGTGTGGTGGGTGCTCGTTGTGGCGCTTCTGGCATATTTGGGGACCTGTTGGTGGTTACGTGGCTGGCTGAGTGTACACATGTCCCCACGCATCTTACAGTTGTTCGGTTTGGGCTGTGTGTGGTGGTGTCTGTTGCATGTGTGTGTGATGTGTTGTGTATTGTGTGCTGGACATGGGGGTGTTTGTCCCTGGGAGCTGTGGCATGGTGGTAGTGCATGTGAGTACATAGCGGTGTGCTGGTATACATTAGTTTGTACTTACCAGCCTCCACTCCCCCTGCTAATCCGGCGAGGATCTCGGGATGTATGATGACTCGCACCTTCTCCTCCCACGCTTTGAAGGTCTTGAAGAGCGCGGGATTCCCTCCGCCAGTGACGGCAGCCAGCTCTCTGTTCTTGCTCTCCTTCTTCTTGACCAGGCTCTTGACGTCATTCCACCGTTTGTTTATTTCGACTCTGTTCCTGGGCAAGGTCCCGACTGCATTGACCTGGTCTACGATCCGGTTCCACATTCTCTTTCTGGTGGCTAGTGGTGTGTGCTGGACCAGGTTCCCATAGATTTGTGGGTGCACCTTGATGATCTCGTCGACCATGACCGTCAGCTCCATGGGCGTGAACTTGGGCATTCTTTGTGGTGCCATGGTGTTTGTGGTGCTGGTGCGGTGTGTGTTGTGTAATGTGCACGGGGTTTGTGGTGCCGGTGTTTGGTGGTGGTGGTGATGGTGGTGGTTGTGATGTGTGCGTTTCTGTGGTGTGCTGCTGTCCTTGCTGTGTCACTGTGTCCTCTCCTCTCCTCTCTAGTTTGCAATGTTGCAAGGGGTTGTGGTCTGTGGGAGTGCTGCTTTTGTACTTACCTATGTGGGTGTGTCCTCATGGTCTGTTGTTTTCAGGTGTGTTGTGTCTGGGGTTCTGGCCTTTGTAGTTTTTGTTTGTCCAGGGGGGGTGTTTTCGGATGTGTACTGTGCTTGTGTATTTGTGCGTGCCTTGCTGTGTGGACTTGTTGGCCATGTTGTGTGCGATTGTTTTTGTCAGCGGATGGTTTCTGTGCAGGGACGTGGGCGCCATGGCTTCTGCCGTGTCGATTCTCATCGGCGTTGTTTGCGCTGGCGGGCGGTATATTTGTAGTTTTTCCGCGCTCATGGCGGTGCGATCGAAATCTCACGTGCGGTGTGTCGGCCGTGAGGGCGGGCGGTTTTGTGTTGTCGTGCGTGTTTCCGTCCGTGGCGGGCGGTTTGACTCCGACTCGGACGATGGCGGGCGGTATCTTGTGTGGGATTTTTCCGCCGATGGCGGTTTTCGGTTTGTGTAATCGTAATGGCGTGGTCGGTGTTCAGACGGTGTGTGCGGGCGGATTTTTGCCGCTTCCATGCCTGGCGGATTTTTTTACGCCGGGTATCGTAATGGGCCCCTTAGCTACGAAACGATAAAGAAGTGTTTTTTATGCATCCTGTGCTAGGCATGAAAAATGCAGATTAAGGTGCATTATGAGTGCATTCATGAAATGTGGGCCACCGAAGAATAAAAAAATGAAGAAAGATTAAAAATGCGTGCTACCCGAGAGTCATCACTGTCCTTTTATTCAGTCTTTTACATTCTTCCCATCAGTGTGCATGGAGTATTTTGATGCTTCCTATCATTTATGTGTGATAAGCGGCAAAGTTGGTGTATTACTGGGGTGAATTTAAGAGGCCTGGTGACGGTGATTTGGCTCCACTCTTGCATTGCTCTGAGTGGAAATTAAAACTGCTGTGATTAAGTTATTTAGCCTCCGGCTCCTCACAGTAAGCTATTTCCAGAAACTTGATACATTTGAAACAGGCTATTATGGTTTCCCTGCATGTGCGGATGTTTCTATTATTGAAACTGGGCTTTAAGTATTGTAATCTGGGCATAAGCAGGCCTGGACAGATGCAAATCAGGTGGATGAGAATCTCTTCTTTATCATTGTAGTGCATGCACACTGTTGGGCTGTTATATTTCCATGCTGGTCTGGTCTCTAAGGCTGGTATATTACCCATACACAAAGATAAGAGGCTATGTTTCATGCGCACTAGGAAAGGAATGGATGTGTATGGGCAAGGAACAGAGTATCATAGTACTTTTTTACCATTCATGCATGGGAACAGGAGCTGAATTTGCTTTTGTCCTTTAGCGAGGATATCATTTTTGTGGCTCTGTTTGGCTCCCTGAGCCAGGGACAGGGGGCCTGGGCATGTTCTCCATGCAGGCTGTAATGCAGCCTGCATGAAAAACAGGGAAAGTGCTCATGTCTAATTTGGGCAGCCCAAGAGGGCCGGCCAGTCATTGTGCACTTAGGAGAGTTCTACCACTCCTCCCCTGCTCTGCAGCCCCGCCCGCCCCATCATGCATCGCTGCAGCAGCAGGAGGACAAAATAAAATGATAATAGCATTACATTATTATCATTTTATTTTTTCCTTTTTTTACTGCTTCAAGGCAGTGGGATGTCGCTCCTCTGCCTTAACGTAGAAGCCGCCCCTGGTCCTATGACTCACTTGCTGCCCATAGTTCTGTGAGGATCAGTTGCTTGTTAGAGGCATACAGATACTTATGGTGTTCCGATAATCATTTGTTTTGAAGTGCTGACCATAAGGCTTGATTTCAGGAGTATTCATTTTTTATCGCTTCTTCTCTTCTGACTAGATCTTACTTGGTTAGGCCAAATCCTAGACAAATTTGTGCTGGGGACGAATTCTGTGGTAGGTTGAATACTCATCTAAATGTGTTGATCTGTATTTTGTCCACTATTACCACATCCCGACCTCTCATTGCCACACTCGCATATGTGATTGTTGGCAATAACTTGGTGGCAATTACAGTAAAAAGTGTCTGAAATGTTGGCCCATTCAATTTCTTTGCCAAAGTGATGAAGGCATGGATTAGAGCAGTCCCCTTTTGCTTACTATATTGGTTTTGTTGCATGAAGATTCCTCTATCGGCCCAGATATTAATAGTTATTCACTGTCTCAAGCTGAGTTTCATTTAGTAACTTAGTAACAATCTTGGTGCATGGCCCAAACGAGTAGTGAGCAACATTGTTTTGGTTTTTGCTACGTTTACCTCCAGGTTGTTGTTTTCTGCGTAGCAAGCAAGTATATTTAGCGACTTTTGCAAGCCCACTTTGGTTTGGCTGTATAGTACAATATCATCTGCATATGATAGGTGAGTGATAAGGAGGGGACCCATGCGGGGAGGATGAATCTATATTCATTTATATAATTATTAATCAATTAGTGACCAGTTCTTTGGCACATCTGTACATAAGGAAAATGTAGCTCTAATTAATAAAGGTTCTATAATCGATCCCAGGCCTTAAGCAATTAAAAATGCAAAGATTCCAGCTTCACCCAACATCGCCTAGACTTTCACTTTCACAAAATCTATTCCGCCTCACTCTCTGGATCTAAATTATTGCATCTGGATGCAGACTGATCTGCCAGTTTAGTTGGTACGCATAGGAATGTTTAGCTCTTTAAAATTGTTCCTCATATGACCTGAGAACAATCATTTAGAGTGCATTCATAATCATTCATAGCTTCAGACCTATTCTCACCCCTCTTTGGGCCCAACGTATGTGCATTTTCTTTTTATTGAACAAGGAAGCTAGTGAGCTGTAGTTCTTAACTTTCTAATGATTAGCTTTTAGCCTTCACCAAATTACACTAAAGAAAGACAACCCTTCAGGATATCACCGACTGATTATAACTCGTAAATAATGTGAACCTAAAATCTTCCAGGAACAGAATTGGAATGTTGGGAGCTCTATTGAAAACAATGGAGTGCTCCAGGCTTCTAATGGCTGGTAAAAGCCCAGAGCTCCAACATTCCAATGTTGTCGTTCAAAGCTGTTGCTGTGAACAAAGGCCTCTTGGAGCCTGAGGGCATTTCAATCCCCTTGGGCTCCGTGAGGCCTTTGTTTTATTTGTTAGAACATTCTGCTCTCTAGTGGCGTAATGTTCTGACAGCAGTGGTGGCTCGCAGAGGGAGTGCTGCGGGGCGGTGGGGTGGGGCGTGGGAGGTGCTGGGTGGGGGTACTAGTGGAGTCCGACATATGACGGGCAGGAGTAAAGTAAGTTAATAAATAAATACAACTATTTACCTTGCGCTCGCTGCATCGCCGAGTTGGCGATGCAGCGAGCGCAAGGTAAATAGTCTTATTTATTTATTTACTTACTTTACTCCTGCCCGTCGTATGTCCGACTCCACTACCCCTCACTCAGCCCCTCCCCCGCCCCACCCCACCAACCCGCAGCACTCCCTCTGCGAGCCGCCACTGTCTGACAGCCTTATAGCCCTCCGTAGCTGGGCTATACTGGCATTAAAGTTCTGCTCCCTTGTTAATGACCTTCAGCTTGGGCCTTTAACACTGAGGCAGGCCTTTAATGGCCAGTATAGCCCACCACAGCAGGCTATAAGGCTGTATTGAAGTACTATTCCAGTATGGCAGATTATATTTCCCCAGTGAAACACGTTTTTTCAATGGTTCAGACCCTTTAAATCTGTAGCAAATATGTTCCTGACCAACACACACAACTGACTCCCTTCTATTGGGTATTTAAATTACCTTATCTCCTTCGGATGAGAAATAGAATTATTTACTTTGACAGGTTCAGTAAGATACTTTCCATTGATAACTTTCTCATTCTTTTAAAAAATAGACTCCAGCTTTTATATTACCTGATAGCATGAAGTAAAAAATCTCAGTCACACTCTCCTAAACCATAAGAGGTTAATAGTGTCACAGCAGGAATACAAGTAAATAGTATTCAGAGCCCAGGAGACATAACCAATCCCAACTGCTTCTCTGGCTGTCTGATTAGTGGGTTCTATTTTAGAACATATACATGTCACCAGAGAACCTTAAGTATGTCACCAGCCTATGAAAGTGCATGCATAACACACTTAGTTATACACCATACATACACTCATACAAACACATACACTCATACAACTATAACACACATCTCCCCTTTTTAACTATCTACAATACAAACAAAGAATAAGAAACGATATACACCTACATACCTGTAACACTGCCATCTATACCCCCCTCCAAAACAATAAAACAAGACAATACCCCCCCTCCAAAAAAAAAAAGAAAAGCAACAAACACACAGGGGGGAACCAATGCAAAAGCAAAAAGAGGAAAGGAAACCACAAAAGGAAAAAAAATATTCCAAACGTTTCTTAGGTAATCTCCTCACATGAAAACTTCTCATCAATAATCGGTCATTACTACTAAATTGTGAATCCAATACAATGTCTTCTCCCGTCTTACCCTCAATGCCTTCTGAAGGCATTCCGGAGTAAAACACATTTGTTCACTCCGGCAATTCATGACAAACTCCACTACTGACCATTGGAAACTTGGCCGGAATTACCTCACACTCTTTTCACCTGTGCAGGTTCCATGAACTTTGGCAACCCCTTTTTCAACACTAATGTAATTTAATGCACACCCAGTCACCTGCACTAATGTTTTACACATTCTTGCACCTCTCCATCACAGCCAACCCTTCACAAACTTTATTCCTTGACAATTCATAGCTAGCTAACCTCGCCTTTTCAGATGCTTCTTGAACATTAACATCCACATCCAGAATATCCGATAGCCATCCTGGAAAAAGACATGACTTCACTCTTCTACCCCTCATCACTTCAAAGGGAATCTGACCAGTAAGTGAATGTGGAGCGGTACAATATGCCCAAATGGTATCCCTGACTGCTTCTTCACAGTTAACTTCAGACTTCAACGCACTACTGGCACCTTATTGAAGTGCTCCACTTTTTCATTAAATTGTGGGAATAAAGTGGTGTATGGGTGTGCTTACTCCAATATTTCCTGAAATACTCTTGCATAACTATCGCAGTGAACTGTACTCCATTGTCAGACAACACTTCAGTCAGAACACCTTTGCTATAAAAATCATCCTTAAAATTATTTATCACGCTGGCTGTGGTAGGCTCTACAACACCTTTCACTTCCACCCACCAAGACAAGTGTTCAATTAACACAATCATGTACCTGATGTGTGATGGCAAAACATGAAAAGGCCCCAACAAAACAATAGAAATCTTCTTCCACACTTTATCAGGACTAAACGACATTCTAGGCTCCAGGACAGAAGTCACAAGATGGTTGTCACTCAAGCAACATCGGGGACACTCCCACATAACACTGTCCACCTCACCATCCATACACGGCCACCAATACATGGCTCTCATTCTTCTTTTAGTGTCAGTCATGCCCAAATGTTCAGCATGCACCGTCTCAATAATCAAATTCCTGAAACAACTAGGTGGAATTAACTTGTCTCCTCTGACTAAAATGTCACTTTCCAGGGACAATTCACCTGCAAAATTCTGAAAATGTTGTAAATTCGATGTCAGACTTTTTTCTTTAGGCCACCCATTTAACACAAATTCTACAGCATTCCGAGGCACCTTCTCAGACCCTAAAGCATTGGGCCACTCCTCCAGATTCACACACATGTTGATCCTTGCTCCAGATTCCACTAACAAGGAAATAGTGTGACCATCAATGACAAATTCAACCAAAGGGGCACTATAACATTTTGGAACCTACACTATCGTCAGCACCAATGACATCAACAGCAACAACAAATTCCTCAACCTTATTCTACAAACAATGTAAATCTTCCATGGCATCATGACTTTTTACAGCACAAACAACTGTGCCTCTTGAGATAGGCTTACTACTTCCAGAACTTTTACCCCCTCCACACACTTTGCCAAAATGACCCACTTTGTTGCATTTCCAACATTCTTGAAAAATTGCATGACATTTCTTGAAATTGTAAACATGAAAATGGGAACCACACCTAAAACACTTAGTGCCTCATTACGATGCAGTTAGGACTGCAACCGACAGCTTGTCAGTTGCGGTCCGAACCACATCTACATCCAACCGATGCATTACAATGTGTGCAGGCAGAGGCAGCAGTCGGAGGGACCAACCACCACAATCCGACAGGCTCATGGAGCCCATTGGTCGGTCGGAAAAGCCTCACAATCCCTTAAGGTCGGTGTTTCCACCGTCGCGATTATGAAGTTGGTTTCTGACAGCCTTTCCATGTTGGCCTTTCTGACATGGAAAGGCTGTCAGAAAGCGACAATTGGGGCCCCTAGTAGGGTCCCCTTCCCCTCTGGCCCTCCCCATCTGTGCAAGGAGGGGGAAATATGGTTCCCATCTGAACATCCCTGCACTGTGTGGCAGGCACCCCGTGGAGGTGCCTGCCACACGGCACACGGTGCAGGGATGTTCACAAACTCTCATTTCCCAATAGGAGCTTCTGCTGCGCGTGGTTTCCGCCCGCCTGCCGCACAAGCTCCCATTGAGAAAATGGGAGTTTGCGAGCGCACCATGTGCAGTCACATCCAAATAATGCAGTCGGAGCCTCCAACCTGAGGTCAGTAGGTTCCCAATCTGCATCACTGTTGACATCGTAATAAGGGCCATAGTATTTCCCACACCTTTGGGTACAGAAGTAGATCCTGACTGTTGTTGCTGCTGATGACTGAACTGTTGTCCTCTATTGGGACCTTGAATGGCCATGGCCACTTGCTGAACACTACTGTCAAATAACTTAGAATCCTTCCTAGATGACTCTATGCTTTTAGCTAGATGTACGGGCTCATCTAATGTAGGTTTCTTACATGCCAATTAACGCTGTTGGATTTTCTTAGAACTGAACCTCGCTACTAACTGATCCCTTACCAATTGAGACGTGAAGTTCTCGAAATCACAATAAGATGCTAGGACTTTTAGCACAGCAATATAATAATCCACCGACTCAGAAGGCTCTTGAACTCTAGCAAAATACGTATGCTTACATAGAACAAGGTTGACCTTGCCTTCAAAATTTGCTTCCAATTGCTTAATAGCAGCTTGGTATTCATCCAGTTCTTCATCTTCACTAGGGTTTAAGGGGCCGATTATGATGGCGGGTGGATCGCCCCCGCCGGCCCGGCGGTGGTCACCGCTGGCCCGGCGGGGGCGATCCGCCCGCCATCCAGACAACAAAGACCCCGCCATATCATGATGGCTGGGGGGTCCGCGGCGGGCGGAAAGACCGTCCGCCGCTTTTCCGCCGGTCGACTCATCGACAGGGGGAAAACGTGTTGAATATGGTGGCGGTGTCTGGAAGACACCGCCATCCATATCACGATGCCGGGTGTGAGCTGCCTTTCCTTGGCTGCATTGCCGCCATGGAAAGGCTGGCGGTTCCTGCTGTTGGGGGCCCGTAGCGGGCCCCCATATAGTTGGGTATAGTATGGTACCCCCCTGCTTTTGCATGTACAATGTGGCAGGCACCGCGCAGTGCCTGTCACGTTGTGCATGTAAAAGCACAACATGTTTATTTTACATTGCGGCGGGCGCTGCTTGCAGCACCGCCGCCGCAATGTAAAATATACGGGATGCGCCCGCCAGTGTGGCGGGCGCATCCTAATGTGTATTGCGGGACCGCCACACCTATGGCGGGCGGTCCCTTTTGCAAATGCGATGGCGGGCGGACTCTGTCCGCCCGCCATCGTAATCGGCCCCTTAGTCAGGTAAATGATCAAAAATATTCTGCCCTTCTATGCCTATATAACAGTACAACAGATTCCTTTTTCTGCTGAGTTTAAATTTATGACCATCAATTGCTTCCATGTAAGCATTAAATGACCTAATCCAAACGCTCCCCAGGTTCTTGAAAGAAGGGAGCTGGAGATGTCACCGTTTGCATTATAGTACCCCTCAACCTTAGACTACAACACACTCTTACATCAAGAAAAGTCTCAAAGAGAAAGTAAAAACAAAAATAATATATGTGGATCAAAATGGCATTGATCACTAATCAACACTTTTCTAAATAAAATGCCAATATTGTGCAATACACAGTAAATAAAGTATTTCAAATGTCCACAACAAGACAAAAACATGGGCAAAAAAGGAGAGAAAAAAATATGTAGACAAAAGATTGCTAATCGCTGTCAGCACTCAGATTCAAATATAATATGAGCCTGCTGATTACTGTAGAGATATTAACACAAATAGGCATGCCAATAGCTGTTGAGAAATCCAGGGAAAAGTTAGTATAAAGAACTCCAATAGTTGCTGTGAAATCCAAGGAGAAGTCAGTAGATGGCAGTGTGGCCAAACCCAAGTACCACACTGGTAGGCGGTTGTCACTAGCAACCTCTCATTAGCAACCTTTCAAATCTGGAAATGGAGCCACAATTACACCCTACAATGGGCACCCTTGCAACTAGCAAGCAGGATGCAGGTGAGCAATTGGTGTAGCAATGGGATCATAGCTTGTTGTGGCGCTGACAACTGGAGCAGGTAGAAGAGCTAGAGCTCATGCATATACATATGCTTGTAACAGTAGCCACGCTCAGGCTTGTAGACAATAGAAGTGCTCAGGATGATTGCACAGCGGGGACAAGCACAGAAGAGCGAGCTTGCAGGGAGCTCGCAAACGAAGTACAACACTCTTCGGTCAAACGTCAGACAGGACCAACTGCCACACATCCAGCATGCGAATAAACAAAGTTACTGGAATCCAGTAAAGCACAGATGTCAAGTCAATGACACCAACTTACGGATCCAAAATCAGGTGCCCTCCTTCAAACAGCATCTTCTGGTCTCATACTCCTCAACAGAGTAGACATAAGAATGCAGGTGTCCCCACACACGGTTAACCTCAGTCGCTAATCACCAAAATTGAAGTGAAGTTGACACCAACACTCATGAAGTAAACCAGAGGAGGTTTATTGCGTCAAAGCAGGAACACAAGCAAATAGTATACAGAGCCCAGAAGACACAACCAGTCCCCAATTGCTACTCTGGCTGTCTGAGTCAAAGGTTCTCTTTTAGAGCACATGCATGTTACCAGAGAACCTTACGTATGTGACCAGCCTATGGAAGTGCATACACCCCACACTTAGCTATACACCATACATACACTAATACAAACACATACACTCATACATCTATACCACAAGTTTTTAAATTACCTAATCTCCTTCTGATGAGAAAGTTAGCCAATAGAAATATTTACTTTGACAGGTTCAGTAAGATACGTTCAAATGCTAACTTTCTCATGCTTTTCAAAAAGAAAATCCAGCTTTTATATTACCTGATAGTATGAAGTCTAAAATCTCTTTCACAGCCTCTTACAAGCACAAAATGTAATCTTCGCATAGGAATCATAAGCAGTGCAAGAAAACAATGGGCATGCTTTGGGAAATGTCTGAACAACTTGGCCAGCCTTTGCATAGTTTCCAGCTCCCATTGACAGTGAACATTTCACCGATCCCCAAAAAACCAGAATAGTTATTTCTCTTCCAGCTGTCCATGAAATGCTGGTCCCTATGCACAAAGTTCTGATTTTACACCTTATGCTGCCCACAGCAAAAGACACATTTTCACTCTATGATATATATCAGGCTGTGGTTAGTGCATCATTCTGATGAATACACCACAATTTCTGTTAGCCTTCCCTCAACAAGCTTAATCCCCCTATTTTAGGCTTATTTTTACCCACCGGTGAGCACCATATACCTTATATTATTTCACTTTAGAATTAGAGCTTTATTTTTTCTTCACAGAAAACTTTCATTGATCATCAACCACACAAATGACCAAATGTTATGTGAAAAAATTAAAAACAATTAATATAAAAAACCTGAAATGGATGAAAACTAACTGTCTCCAGCTGAACGGTGAAAAACTGAAATTTTGCTGTTTGGAAAATCTCAGCTCCTCTGGACATCCGACTGGTGGCCCTCGGAATTGGGGATTGCTCCCTCCCCAAGTTACGCTTTAAAAACTCCGGTTGTAGAACTCGATCAGGAACTTTCCATAAAGAATCACATAGTTGCAACCTGTGGTTCGTGTTTTACGACTATGAAGCTACTGAGGAGGGTTTTTCCTTGGTTACTGTCTTCTGCCAATGAACTGTTGGCCCAGGCTTTGATCATAAACTGCCTCGATTACAGTTATGCTTTGTTTATGGCAGTTAATGGCACCTTACTGTCTAAGCCCCAGGTGGTGCAAAATATGGTCACCCGCCTGGTCTATAAGATTGAGGTAGTAGTGGCCCGGGATGGGGGAATTACCGCACCTCCTACCAATGTTTGTAGCCAAGGTCAAGTCACCAGTGGGAAATATCAACAATTATAGAGAAAGTATACACATACAGAGGTGCAATAGCAGTTCCAGCACCATACTACCAAAGGTAGCCCCTGCACATTAGAAATACTAATGTGAACAATATACGCATATGATGGAACCGCACCCAGCACTCTCTTAAACAGTTACTTGATCCACAGCAGTAGCGGATATTTGTAAATACAATGACATGCTTACTATTGATCATATGTCCTTATGATGCTTATGCAGCCTAATTGGTATCAAAGTTCAGGCAATAGTTAATTCTCAAAAATAGTACACCCAGTTTCTGTTCAAAGTTGGTTTCGTCACTCTTGACTTTTTCAAGACTGAAAAAACAGGTATAGTACATATTGTTGGTGCATGGCACAGATTGTGACTACATCAAAAGTACAAGTCACTGTAACCCAATGTTGCAAAAACAAACATGGAGGTTTTCCTCAATATTTAGATAGAGGTCAGATTAAAAAGGTGGTAGAAGTAATGCAGGAGAAATGTGAGATAGGAGAGAATTATTTGTGACACCCAAAGTTGAGCCACAAAACCAGTAGTTCATTAGGGCTGCGAACCTTCACCAAAGTGCTTTGCGTATCCTATTTGTCACCTATGTGTGACATCAAATATAGTGATTGACACACGGTGGTGAGAAGTATAAAAGTATCTATATACAGCCCACCAGATAGATGTAACAGATCCTGGTGTTATACGGTCTATTCTCAACAGTCGCCGCACAATATTCGTCTGAGAAAACACTTTAAAACTAAGGGCGGGCGGCGTACTCCGCTCCGTCAGAGGAGTTTGCGGAGTTTACCAACTCCGCGCTCCACTGGGAACGCGGAGTTGATGCAAAACTCCGACTCCATGGTGGAGCGGAGTACGCCGCTCAACCCCTGCGCCAAAAAAAAGATAAAACCCACTTACCTGCTCTCTGATGGTGTCTACAGGCCTTCCTCCACCTCGCCGTGGTGTCTCTCCTCCTCGCCGCCGCCTCCTCGTTGCCGCCGCTGCAAACCCCTACATTTTACATCATTTTACATCCTGCGTGGACTGCGCATGCGCAGTCCATGCAAGACGTAAAACATAGGGGGTTGCGACCGGCAATGATGAGGACGCCGGCGGCAAGGAGGAGAGACATCACAGCGAGGTGGCGGACAGCCCGCAGACACCACCAGAGAGCAGGTAAGTGAGTTTTTTATCTTTTTTTTTTATTGTAGGTGGGATTGGGGCGGAGCGGAGGGGAGTTCCACGGAGTTTTTTGTTTAACTCTGTGGAACTCCGTGGAGTGCCCTTCCGCATACTCCGACCAGGGTTATTTAAAACCAAGTTAACTTATTACCGAATGTGGATCTTTCCGGCCCTCCAACCTATCTGTGGCGTTGACAAGAAAAATATCCTGGTCTGCACTTTCCCGGCAGGATCTACCTCGGAGCCTACTTTTAGAGCTTTTTATTGGCTCCCCATGAGGATGCACATCTATTTTAAGACATGTTGCTTTACCCACAAGACCTTGATGGGCAGAGCCCCGTCATATCTAATGGACAAACTGCATTGATATCCACTTTCTCATATTTTAAGATCTAGCAACAAGGAGCTTCTGACTATCCCCCAAATTCGTACCTTTAGATACGGTAGCAGAACCTTCCCCTTTATGGCCTCTCCTGCATGAAATGAACACCCTCTCCATCTACGCTGCTACTGTGATTTTATAAAATTTCGGAAAATGTAAACATTCTGGCTGTTTTACGCCCTAGGTGCTTGTTAGCTGTTGGCCGAGCAGCGAGATATACCTTTGGGTATGATTTGATGCGCTTTAGTAAGTTAAAAATAACATAACATAATAATGTTTGAGTCAATCAGTCAACAGGCTATTTCACAATGTACCTCTGGTGCACTCTTCTTTATACACAAACTTTTCTTTTAACAGAAGTGTTTTACCCAAAATACATGACTCTGCTAATATCTGAATTATTAGACATGTGCAATGGGATTCATTTTTTAAATAGAACTTTGTCACAAATTTATTGTCTTTCACATAGGAAAGTGCTGTGTGAAAAACTGCAGTGCTGTATTGTGCGAAGTACATCATTAGGACAGTGCCAGCTTTCGTAAGAGTTGCCTGTCAAGGCTGTCAATGGTGGCACTCATGCTAAATCTGGCTGTTCTGTGTCATACAGAGACTCACGTTGTGCTGCAAAGGACTTTGCAATGACTTGTCTAGGATTTGTCTTGAGGTACACCTTGCAGTGCAAATTCCTAGTTGTAGAGATGAGCACAGGGATCAGGGCCCAGATTTACTAGGATTTTGTGTCTGGGTTGTGTCACTTTTGTGGCTTATCCCTAATGCAAAATCATTTTTGGCATTTACTAAGCCACCCAAAGCCACTTTTCACGGCTTTGCATGGTTTAGTACCTACAAAGTAGCGCAAGGCAGTGCAAGGTAGCGCAAGGCAGTGATGTTTCCATCACAAAGTGACGCAAACCAGGACAAGTTTATTTTTCATTATTTACTTTCCAGCGCAAAACTTCTTTTGCACTGGAAATTTCCTAAAAGTAAAGGAAAGCAGTGCGAAGCTGCTTGCCATTACTTAGAATCAAGGAGGCATTACATGGACGTTCCCATGCAACCATCCATGCTTTTTAACGCAAAACCCTAGGTATAAAAAAAAGGAGACAGGGTTTTGCATCAAAAATGAATGCCTTTTGAAAGCAGGCATTAAAAGGAGATAAGTTTTCATCTTGCTTTTCTTTTTTTACTTTGCATGCGTGCTGCACTGTACAGCACAAATAGAAAAAGTAGGACAAGTTTTAAATGTAGTGTAAGCATACTATTTTGTACTGGAAGGGTATCCTTCCAGTACTAAATCTATGCTAGACTCATGCACACACCCTTGCACTACGGCGCAAAGGTGTGTGAGTGGCTCTCGGAAGCAAAATTCTGCGCCAATGCTAGGGAGAGGGCAGGAGAGAGCTATAAGTCTTGCTCTCCTTTTCACGCAGCGCAGCACAACATTTTTGGCTGCTGCGCTTAGTTGCGTGAGAATTTGGTAAATCTGCCCCTAGTCTTCTGTCAGTTTAAACATAAATTCAGCAATATATATTAAAATATTGATAGGCTCCTTTCAGCATCAGTTACATTCATTACTCACTAGCTAAAATTCTATTCAATAACTAACACTTAAAACGTATACAAATTCTGTGGAGAGTGTGTTCACAATATATCTTTAATTAGAAAATTAGTGGTTTTTGTTTCACATAAATTTCAAGAGGCCTTCTGTAGTAGTCCCCTTTGATTAACAAAGTAATATAATTACAAATATCTGTACGAGTCTTGCACAGCAAAGTTTTCTGCTGCACTCGCAGGCTACAATAAAGTATTTCACATCTGTGCGACGTTTTGAGTTGTGTTGCGTAAGACAAGTTCCCATGCAACGGTTTAGTAAATACATCTCATAGTACTAATTGTATCGCATCTTGCCTCAGTCAGCACAGTTTGGTTTTGTGTTATAGGCACCATATCTAATAACTGAGGACTTAAAAAGCAACTCATGCGAAGTCGTTGTGCTATGGAGATACTGGGTTGGAGAGCCAGCGCAGTCGATGTTTAGTTAGCTAGGTTTGGTTGTTATTGTTTGTTAGTACCTTAAGTATCCTGAGAGGCATGAATAGTTTGCTGCATTGGGAAAACACAAGCTAATCTATCTATAACGATAAGTTACATTTATTTTACAATAGAGATAAGCTTATGGGTAAGTGAGATGTTATTTCTAAGGGTGCAGGTCGAATTCCATCAATTCCATTCCTAAAAACACGACACCACCACAACAAAATGCAGCGCAGTAACTCAAACGTCAGCACTACTGCAAAACAGCAACACAACCTAAACCATAACACAACCAAAACACAGCCCAATAACGTGCACAAAACAACAAAAAAGCACAACACATATTGAAAGATCTACACAATTGCCAATAGAATAACAACATAACAGAAAACAGTGACACAACAAAACACCTAAAGATTACACTATCAATGTACCATAAAGCAACACAACACAGTACAACAGGACAAAAGCACAGCCACAGCACATTACAGTAATGCTACACAATAATGCTAGAACACAACACAATCTAACATAAGACAATTGAAAATTTGTCCTGTTTTTTGTTGGTGTGTTATTGTGTTTTTGTGTTGTGTTGCTTTATTGTGTCAGAATGCTCTTTCAAGTCAATTAATCAATCAAGAAGTATTTATAGAGTGCTGCTTGTCACCTGAGAGGGTATCCAGGTGCTTGCTGTAGGTCTCATTCGAAGAGCCAGGACTTGAGCCTCTTCCTGAAGTTGGTCAGCGAGGTGCGGAGGTGGAGGGGAAGGGTGTTCCATGCTTTGGCCGTGCATTGGGAGAAGGCTCGTCCCCTGGCACGACAGCAGTGTATGAGAGGAATCTGTGAGAGGGCAAGGTATGCAGAGCGGAGGTTTCTCTGGGGGACGGTGGAAGCACAACCGGTGGTTCAAGTAGAAGGGTCCTTGGTCATGAAGGGCTTTGCGGTGTGGGTTAGGAGTTTGGAGTGACATCTCTTGTGGACCGGGAGCCAGTGGAGTGCTTTCAGGTACTGGGTGATGTTGGTTTTCTTGGGCAGGTTGAAGATCAATCTGACAGGTGTGTTTTGGATCGTCTCGAGTCTTTGCACGAGTTTGGTGGTGGTGCCTGAATAGAGTGCGTTGCCGTAGTCCAGTCAGCTGGTGATGAGGACATGCATTACTGTCTTCCTTGTGCTGTTAGGGAGCCACTTGAAGATTTTGTGGCGCATGCGGAACGTGTGGAAGCAGGCTGAGGAGATGGCGTTGACATGATGTTTCATGGAGAGTTTGCTGTCTAGGATGATGCCAAGGTTGCTGGCGTGGCCTTTGGGCATGGGAGTGGGTCAGAGTTCCGCCGGCCACCAAGAGTCGTTCCAGAGGGCGGTGTGTTTACCGAACATGAGGACTTCTGTCTTGTCCTTGTTGAGCTTTAGGCAGTTGTCCTTCATTCATGCTGAGACATTCTTCATGATGTTGTGGAAGTTTGTGTTCACTGAGGTGGGATCGGTGGAGAGCAATAAGACAAGCTGTGTGTTGTCGGCATAGGAGATGATTTTGAAGTCATGCGATCTGATGATGTCTGCAAGTGGGGTCATTTAGATGTTGAAGAGTGTTGGGCTGAGGGATGAGCTTTGGGGAATGCTGCAGATGTTGTGCTTGGCTTCCGATGTGAAGGGAGTGAGGCAGACTTTCTGGGAGTTTCCTGTGAGAAAGGATGCCATCCAACTGAGCACGTTGTCTTTGCTACCGATCAAGTGTTGTTGTTTCAGTTGGTGTGATGAACTTTCACTCTGAATCACAACGTAGGGTGCACAGGTCAGAAATATGTGATGGGACTGCTAGGTTGCTGACATCAACAGTTCAATAAAATAAATGACCAAAGCAAATTGTACATATAAGTATTTCAATGCTTTCGGAACAAGCAGACTTTTCAGAAGCTCTTGAGTGGCCTCGGTCTCTAACATCATCCTTTTACATTAAAGGAAGAGTGAGAGGAGATGACATCTTTGTACCAATTGGTGTGTTGATGTATTTTTGAGTTGTGTTTTTGTGTTGTCATTGTGTTGTTGTTTTGATCTATTTCCTGGTTTGTTGTGTTTTATATTTATTGTGTTGTGCCACTGCTTTGCTGTTACATTGTGTTGTGTTGTGTTGTAATTGTGTGCTGCATTGCTGTTATCCTGGTGTGTTAACATAATACGGACTTATGATCTTACAAAATAAACACTATAAGTATGTAGGTCCTAGTTAGTAAGATCCTGTCTTTTATGTCTTAAAAACATATCGAAACTCAACCAGTTGCGAGAGGTTTTAAGAAAAGTAGATATTCTGGATAGAAGCTAGGATCCCGGTGCTAAAAATACCTTACAGGTATACCAAGAGTATATTCCTCTTTATTATTGGGTATAATTAAAAGCATTTATGTTGGGATGTTCCCTGAGTGCAATGATTTGTACATCCTCATACCAACATGTTTCGACCTGTCCAAGTGCCCAATAGAGTAAGAGGCCTTCATCAGGGTAATGACTTACGCAGATCCATAGCTGTCTAGTATATATGTTAGGAGATTCGTGATTAAATGTGAATGGCCTTAGTGAGGCCTACCTCTCTCATTTCTGAATGATGAAACAGGAGTATTGTGCTTAGGGTTGCTATTGCTTCATGAACACTAAGAAGGGCACCTCTCTGTAGCCAAACATTCATCAAGGGTTGCTGCTGGTAATTTTACCTAATCCTTCTTTGGTGCCCGCTATTGATACTCAACATGTACCTGTCTCCTCTTTGGTGCATAATGACCTCAGTTAAAATGATACCAATGACCCGGGACTTACTTCAAGGCAGAGGCAGTATATGGTGTTACCTAGTGGCAACATTAATATTGCAGAAAATCAGTTTATGCCTATTGTTTTGCTACATAAATAAGTTTAGCAGTGGCAGTGTGATGCCCTGCAAAGAGTGGCTGCCTCCCCTTATGAGGGCCCTACAGACAAGTCTGGTATGCCACTGGGGAAAAAAGAAAGCAGCTGACATATTACTTTGTCCATTCAAACCCAAGGCATTTTTACTTGACATATTCTTTCTAACTTTTCGAAAGTGTCTGAAGATGTCTGATTCAAGTGTCTTACTTCCAGTTTAAAAAAAAAAAAAACATTCTATCAGTGTCTGGAGGGCAGCAGGTATATAATTGCTCTTTTGTAGCACGTTTTCAAAGGAATGAGTGGGTTACTGATTGAAGGAATTTATATATCACATTGTTAAATCTAATAAAGGCACTTATATGTCAAATGAACAGTGAATAAGACAGAACTGTAGATCAACGTAAATAGAAATATTTTCAAAGCTTTACAGATCCAATGGAGGACTGCCATTGAGTGTATGCTTAATAATGGAAGAAGTAAATTTAAGAGAGATTCTTTTAAATATTGTTTTGTAATAGCTGTCAGCCATTCTCCATATGTACGAGACGTGATTTCTACCAAAATGTTTCTATTAAGTTTTCATCTGCACATTCTTAAACACGCCTCTCTCGCTTTCTGAACTCGTATTTTCACAAGAATGAGCACATGCAACTTTGAGTTAGGGAATTACAGAAAATTGGAAGCCCAACCTAATTCAAACACATTAAATCACATAAGGTATATAAATCACACATATAATGCATCAGATGTATAGGCTATTTACAATGTGCCAAAGTTACCATAAATAAGAATTTCTTCTCACGCACATAGCTCTTGTGTCATATAATTTTCAATGCAAATTTGACCCTCAAATCATCAGCAGTAAGCATTTTCCTGTCAAGTAGATTAGTTCCTCCCACTTGAGGGAATACAACTGCTGGAGTGCCATTTCCTTACTAATAAGAAGTAGCCCCTTTCTCTTTAAGGGCAGAAAATCATGTACATGTTTGTGTACCTGTCTGCTTCTCACTAAGCATCACCTTTGTACCTTAGCGACAATGTGCCCTTGATGTGCTCATTTCAGTTCTCAAAATGTTTGTGGTATTTTCATTTTCAGAGAAGAGCAAGAGTCATCTTCGCAAAACTTGATTTTCAATTGCTTAAAATAGCAATATTGTACCTGCATTTGCCCCTTCCATTTTATTTTTACTAGAACTTTCCTCTTTAAAGGGGCACTTCACAGATTTACTATAATAGTACCTCACTTGAACTTCATTTGCAAGTCAACTGTGCTTTAGTTGGAAGGTCCCTGACTCTGCTAGCTGACAGTGCCAAAAATGTAGGGATTCAGGTTTAGCTTCATACCGAACATCCACCTTAATGTTCCAGTGGCCCTATAAACCTTTTGGATGCACTAAGTTGCAGCCATCTTTAGCAGTCTTTTTGTCTATTCAGAGCTTCGTGGGAGTTGACATCAATAGAGATACTGGGGACCAGTTTACAAAACACTTTCGTGGTGTTATTACATGTTCTTCGTGGTAAGTAAGAAAGTGCCTGTTGCAAACGCATTTTACTAATATCGTTTCCAACTAGATTTGTGGAAGTGGTAAGATGGGCCAAAAATATGTGTTCATCTTTAACCAGACAACCTGCAGCTATGATACAGCTACAACATAAGACAACATAATGATAACTCAACAAAATAACAGCAATGCAGCACAACATCACAACACAATGTAGCAGCAAAGCAATGGAGCAACACAATAAATATAAAACACAACAAACCAGTAAATGCATCAAAACATTAACACAAAAACACAACTCTAGAATACATCAACTCACCAATTGGTACAAAAATATAATTTCCTCTTACACTCTCATTAGTGCATAAATATGATGCTAGGGACCCAGGTCACTTATGAGCTTCTGAAAGGCCTGCTTCTCCCAAAAACTTTGAAATACCTCTATATAAAAATTGCTTAACTCATTTATTTTAATTGAACTGTTGCTGTCGGCAACCTAGCATTCCCATCACATACTTCTGACCTGTGGAGCGATAGTTTCATTAATAAAAATAGGTTAAAAAAAACTGTGTTTGCCAGGTTTACCTTATTTTCACTTTATCTGAACATATGGCATTTTGACCATTGCAGTGACTGAAACCTGAGGTAAAGACCCTGACATGTTCTCTGTTTAAAATGATAGGCATTCTTGTTCCATCATTCCTGTAACTGTAATAACCCGGGGGTACCCACGGGCCTGCACAGAGTTCTGCGGATGTAGAAGTGAAGAATATAGTTGCTCCACCAGCATCTAAAACATAGCACACACATGTATATTTCATATTGGCATAGAAACATCTGATGCATTATATATGCCCTGCTAAATAAACGTAAAACAACACTAAATTGGTAATGTGTGATTGTAAATTGCTAAAAAATTAATTCGAGTTTGGGCCAACAGGGCTGAAAAGACAAGTGGTGGAGTTAATTAATTCGTTTTACCTGATATGGGTTTATTCTATGAAACATAAAGGCATTCCAAATTGAATGCATGTGACTGTCTTGAATTACACCCCATTTACACCTCTTGGCGGCTCTGCTCTCCAGCTGCAACATAAAAGGATTTTCCAAATAATGCTGAAGCCTGCAAGTGAGGATATGTGCGACCGAATATGTTCTGTAACACCACTCCCTATACAAAAGGGAGATCCAGAAGACAGAGTGAAGGTGCACCCTAGTGGGGATGTAGAAGAAGTGTTGGCTCGAGCACGTAGAGTTCCTTCGACCAGTGGTGCTGTACGGTGGTGTTGGTGAAAAGTAGCAACAAGCAGTGGCAGTGGCAGCTGATAGCAGGCATCCCGCTCTAGGACCAGTGGCAGTCAACAAACATGGGTGCCCAAAATGGCAAGCACATCAGTAGGCATCGTTCCTACAGGCAGCACGAGCTGCTCCATGACACTCATTTCAATCAGAAAGCTGTGTGCGACTCTAGCAGGCATGCTTCATCAGCATTAGTCATGTGACTGTTCTTGCAGAAGTGATTTACGCTGCACCACCTCTCTGGTAATATCCAGCCTTTGCAGTTGTAGTGATGTTACTGGTAGGAACAATCCCCAGCTCTTGCTGGTGTCACAATTCTGAACCAACCACCTCGCTGGTAGGAGTAGAGCCCTATTCCTAATATTGGAATAAATTGTGGGTCAACCACTGCACCCTCTTTTTAATGTTGCAGTTTATTGCTTTTTTTAAATGCTTCTTTTATGAAAGGGTGCACGGGTACGTGCTTGAGGTTGACATGCCAGAAGTGAAGGAATACAACGTGAAAAGAATATGATATATGATGAAGTAAAGAAATAATTCCCTTCATGTAAATTTTCAGCATTCATTAAATCATATCTCTCATACCTGTCCCAGAAAACCTAGCTCATCAAATGAATTACAAAATATTTAGATGCACTGAAACAAAATAATGTTTTCCTTGCTTAAAGTGTTTGATTTATTGTAATTATATTTTACATCGTCACATTCCTGAGTTAAAGCTGCAGTTAAACATGGCAGCCCAATTTTTCCATGTTATATACGGAAGGGTCCTGATATGTGAGGGTGTCTAAAAACGTTCTAGAGACGGTTCACAAACAGTCCTTTTAGACCTCTTGTTCATTGGCAGTAAAAATCAAGATTCTTCTTTGTTAGATGTGACTGAAAAATGAGTGCAAAATGCACATATAACCTGTGCACATATGAACAATGGCTGTGTGAAGAACATACACACATTACAAATTACAGCTTCAGGGAGATGAATGTAAAATATACCAAGTGGAAAACTGGAAATGGGTTAGTCAACCAGGCACTGAAGAAAGCTTCAGTACAACAGCATTGCAATGGAAGCTCTCCTTTGATGAACTCAGTCCACTGGTGCAATGGCGAAAACCCATACGGATAGAATTACATTTACCATCAAACAATAGATGATGAATGTGGTACCACCAATATGCGAGTGATGAAGAACAAGTGTTGGAACGGAACTGTCCTTTCGCCCCTCACTGAGTAGAATGATTAAGCTCTTGAGAGACAGCACATAATGCCTGGAGGGACCCGTCCTTAAATTGGGAAAGTTTTCACATAGTATTTTAGTATCTTGGAAGAGGATATTGTTTTATACCAAGATTTTTTGTTACTAAGGGGGTCATTACAATGGAGGACGGAAGTGCATCCGCAGTGGTGGCGGTGGCGGAAAACGTCGATTTTCCCGCTCCTGATGTGGTCATTGCGACCGCCATATTACAATGGGCTAACATAGGCCATTTTCCGACCGCCGCGGTGTTTCAGGCTCCGTACGTTTTTTCCTTACGCAAGGTCGGTGGACGGAGCCTATAGAGCAAGAACTGCGTGCAGAATTACGTCCCGCCCACCAACCAGATTACAATGTGTCAAACAGCCAATCCCACCGCGGCGGTAAAACCACCTCATCGCCGATGGCGGAAGCACAACTACGGAGCGGAAAAGTTGAACCAGAACATCTGCATACGACCAGAGCCGCTCTACAGGCCTTTCCGCTGCTCTACCTGATGCATCACCAGCAGATAAGAGGCCGCTGCGCTCTACAGCAGAGGTACGTCCAAAACATCTCCACGCATGCAACCCCGGTACAACAACAACTCCCAGCAAGCGTGCAGGCAGGGCCGGCTCTACGATGTTTGGGGAAACCTGCGAAATGCAATGTGTGAGGTTCCCTCAATTTACATGAGTGACACCCTCAGGGCTCGCAAAGGCTGCCTTGTGCTGACTCCTCCTGGCACGCTGCTCCCCTCTCCCCCACTTACAAGCACCACTCACACAGCTCCAATCGGGCTCAAGGTGGCAGACTTGCTTGGGGGCTGGGAGTGTATACACTGCAGACTGCAAAGTGAGGAAGATGCGTGCCCAGGATGGGTAGCAGTGTCGCAGCAAAAAGCTACACACTTTTGCTATCACCTACTGCCACACAATCCAGGCAAACATCCATGCTGGAACAAGACAAGATGACTGTGCTGGAAATCCATCTGTACTGTGCCTCAGCAACCATGACTGAAATCCAGTAGGCTCAAATAGCACATATCACATACTGAAACAGTGCTGAGGGCCACAATGCTTCTAGATACAAATCATTTTCACACAGTACAGTGTCACACCATGGAGTAGTGGGGAGGGTCAAACATGTGCATGGCATGCAGTGGCACATATGTTGACTGAAGTGGTGTATACACAAGAATTGTACAGGTGAGGAGTGTACAGAGCAAAAAGCCATAGTGGAGTATCTCACATTGTGTAGGCCTCAATGGTATGACTGTGACTGCCATGAATCAGACCAACACATATTGGAGCCCATAAAGTGGAAAGTGACAGCAATGCATGTGAAAACTCACATATCATGTTTGTATCCCAGAGACATGTAGCACAGTGAGAACAAAGGTAAGCAAGAGCCAGGCCTGATCCCAAGACTCACAGCACAGACATTGCAGTGACACACTCTGCATACTCACAAATGATGTGGATAAGATGTAGGTGTACCCTAGGACTGCGAGGTTACAATGACACACTGCACACTGCTCCGGCAAAAACCCCAATGTGTCCACAAACACTACACAAGGTGTCTGACCATGGAAACAAACAGGCACTCATCAACTGGATCATACATGTGTGAAAGGGCAATGCTCAAGGGCACATACACATGAACACCTCTGCTAATGACAGTAGACTCACACTGTCTGATGACTCCAGTAAACTCATGTACATCCATCCGTTTGACTATGAAGCCATACCTATCCAAGATGATAACACACCTACACTAGTGTGTATACATCAAGTTAGATCACACAGATATGTTGTACCCTGTCCACCCCTCAAGTCATCATGTAAATTGGAATAGATTCTCATGATGGAGATCAAACAAATCTGACATGTGTGAATAAGTAGAGCTCAGCCAACATAATGAACAGGACCAGAGTGGACCATCACAGACATCACAGACAAGCAGCTCGCCCCATCATTCCTCAGAGTTAGAAGTGGACATTAGTTGCCAGAACCTCTGGTAACACCTGCAATATCAACTTAAGTACATGCCAATGGGAAAGTGTGAATTCAGAGCATGGAACCGATGAACATATACACATATATTGTACAGCATCATTAGTAAGGCCAGCGACAACGCTCAGAACATAAATATATTGTTTATTACATAAACTCAGTATCAGTATGTAAAGTGCAAAACATTAAGGGCAACGGCCAGTCCAAACTCAAGTCCGCACATGTGTGCTTTGAAATTCCACACAGATTATTGAAACACAGTCCACCGCCATGGGAATATCACCAGGAAAGGGCCAGCAAATGGGCAGCTCAGGCACTGTGGAGAACTGGAACAGGGTGGGGATGACTGGCTGGGGTAGTCGGAGGACTGGACCTGGGAGGGGGAGAACTGGTTGAGGTAGAGGGATCCCTGGATGTGCGAGCCTGAGGGCTGGCTGGACCTGGTGGAGTTGTCGCACAGGGAGGTGGTGAAATGCAGTGTGGAGGCTCAGTGGCTGATGTTGCATGTGGAGGGCTGGGCCTCACTTGCTTGGGGATATGATAGCCCTCAAGTGTCTTGGGCCAAGACATTTACATAACGTGGATCGGGCATATGGATACTAAACCCTTCGGTTTTACCCATGAATCTTGCCTGACAACTATTAGTGTCTGCGGGCCAAATCAACCATTTCTTCCAATCGGGGTCTGATCTGTTGAATTGTAATATGTCATCTAGTGTAATCTCTTCCTGTGATGTTATGTTACCCTCGGTGTGTGATGGAGTCGGCATCCGAGGTGTGTTCAAGTCTTTGTTCTTGGCTAGTCCAAGGCAAGACGTGTGTTGCATTGTCTCGTTCAAAAACATGATTTGTTGAGGGATAAGGCATGCTCTAAACAAAACTTCTGTCCCCTGCACCTGCCAATCTCTAGTACCCCAGACAGATTTTAGATCTATGGTGTCTTTCCATAAGTCGAAACTTTGTTCAGACAACTGTACAATAAAAGAAGCAGAGTAAATCTGTTTGGGATTTGTCAACATATTTTTCTGTGCTGATGTTGGTGCAACCCTATAATAATATGAGGCTGGGTCAGACATATTAAACCCTGAAAAATATGGAAACTTCTGTGTAAATGTTTTTGAACTGCCTTTCGGCGGTGTTGGACAATGTTCCCACTGGTGGTAAGTGAACACATTTCTAGGATTTGCAGATTTATGCAGAAAGTGATGACCATAATGTTGATAACAATACATGGTTTTGTAATCTGATGTTCCTTCCAATGTTTCACTATTAGAAAACGCAGCAGATTTTTCCAAATCAGACAACATGTTATTAACAGTTTCAAAATCCCAATCATCGGGAAATGTACATGAGGTAATGATATCACTTAATGATATTTTAAATAAATGTGGAATTTTTAAAAGTTCGGTCGGGCCGAATATATCGAAATCAACCTTGTCCCACACTATACCATCCGGTATAGGAACTGCTGTAATGTTCACTGATGACAAGTCTCTTTGTTCTCGATGAGATGATTGATGTGGTTTTAAAATTAGATTCACCTTTTGGGATGCAGAGCTTTGCCGAATGTATTGTCCATTAATAAGCATGTTAAAAACTATCACTAAGCCTAACCAGAAAAGAAAGAAAAGTACCCCGGTAATTATCCATAGTTCTACCCACGGTGATACCGGGTAAGTTCTTTTAAGAAAGTTCTGAAAGTCTTTTACTTGCTGCTTGCGTGATTTTTGGGCTGGCGTCGTTTCAGGTTCACTTGGATCCAAAGAAAACGTATCAAAGTTTATGAAATAGCCAGAAGCAGTTCGATCAATTGTTGGAATTGCATCAGGATTTGTTGAAATCGTACTTTGCTCTTGTCGAGGCACGTTGACGTAGACATCTGTATTTGGCCTAATAGCAATCTCTCTTTGGTTTTGAGTTTGATTTTGAAGTTGAGCTTCAGGTTCAAGAGGAACGAGTTCCATAGCATTGTTGCATAGTCCATCATTCCGTACAGGGGACTCTTCGAACGTGATGAGTCTTTCCGTTTGAACTTCTTGGATTTTAGCGAGAGGAGGACGTCTGCTACTTTGGAGTCCACGTGGCCTGCTACTTAATATCGGCCACATAGTGTGGTTTGATTAGGTCAATTGAGACAAATATTTTCTCCTTTTTTCCGGCAAGAGGTGGTAGAAGTACAGTTCTGGTTCCTTCGACTGCTAGGACCTGTACAGGCTTTCTGTAGGATGGTCCAAATTCTTTCTTGTCCGCTATTTGCTCTCTGACCAGATCCCCGACTTTTGGGATCCAGACAGGCCTCGCCGTGACTGATTGGACTTCCCCAGTGGTGGTCTGCTTCAGATGGACATTACTTTGTTGTGTCCTGGATTCATTTAGATCCTGTAAAACAGACAAACGATCATGGATGTCAAAAGGCTTTTCATCCGCCACTGCGCCTTCACAATCAAGATCAGGTACTCACATTCTTGTCCCAAATAGGACCTCATAAGGAGTGACACCCCCTAGAGAACTTCTTGGCATGTTGTTCAGAGCTCGCTGGACTCCATACAGATGTTTTACCCAACTTTCACCCGTGCCTAATACTCTAGCTGATAAAGATTGCTTTAGGTCCCATTTCTTTCTCTCCACAACCGAATTTCTCTCGGGATGGTACAGAGATGAGTACCGCAATGCTACACCCAATCCTCACATGGCCTCCTTGTAAGCCCGAGAGCTAAACAAAGGGCCCTGGTCAGAATGTAATGTGCCAGTTGCGTATGTCCCTATGAAGACTCGCAAATCTTTTATAACAGTTCGAGCGTCAGCCGAGCGCTGGGGCCACACCCATAGGAATCTCGAGCAGGAATCCACTGCAACCATGATATACTTGTTAGCCCCATCTCTTTTTAAGGGGTTGCAGTGGTCCAAATAAACACACGCTAGTGGTTTGTCAGATATTAACAATGGTGTCGGCGCTGGACGTGTTACGGTGGAACCTTTCATCTGCTGACAGATGTCGCATTTCAAGACATAGTTTTTAGTCTGCTTTGTTAACCCAGGCCACCAATAGTGTTGTTTCAACAATTAAACAGTTGCCGTATCTCCTGCATGTGCAGAACCTATCCCTTATTGTGCTGCTAGAATCAAACCTAACCTACGATCCATATTTGGAATTACTCTATCCCCCACTCCAGGAATCTGAGCAAATGGAATGTTATTGGCATCTAACTTGTAGGAGTACTTGAGTGGAAACGTTTTTGGTACTGCTTTGCTGTTTTTGCGTGAAGCAATGACAGCTACCATAATCTCACTGTCTATTCTCGTTTTAGAATGAGTGATTGCAGCTATGGAAGCCGTGCGTACAGCCCCCTTTGCAGCTTCATCAGCCAATGAATTCCCTTCAATGTGAACGCCATCACGCTGATGACTCAGTGTATGTATCACGTGAGCCCTCGGTAGTCTGGAATTCAACTCCACTACCTGTTCCCATAGCATTTTATGCTTATTTGTGCCACCTTTTTCATCTTTGAACCCGTTTTGAACCCAGTGCTGCAAATATTAATTGTAAGACTGCACACAGTAAAAGGAATCGCACACAATAAGGGGCCGATTCCGATTCGGGCCGGAAAACGTACCGACCGACTCGGTA
>CAWUFW010025219.1:0-48278 GCA_963921515.1 Calotriton arnoldi
CCTCTCTCATTCTTCAGGTATGGAGCTGACTAGAACCTAGAGGGACTCTTGGCATACTAGGCATACTAGACTTAACATACTCTTAGTATACTATAGTAAGGAATACTTCACCTACTTCATACCTCAATAAATCTTTTATTGAAACGCCCGTCTGTTCTTTCTGTGTAACTTTGAGGAAAACTAAGCATGCACGACTGAGCTGAGTGAAATAGTTATCTATTGTTTCTACGACTCTGGGACACGTTCTGATTCTAAAGGGAAACAAAGTGGTCATGTTTTGCGGCTGCCAGAAACTACTCCCTTCTTGTCGTCAAGAAGTTTCTAGTGGCCTCTGAGCTAGCTGGCACAAGTAATTAAGTTTAATATACTCGATAGGGACATACCGACCTTAGTCCTATGTCAAACCTATAGGATATATTATTCCAATGCGCAGAGCCTATTAGGGAAATAGGAGCTACACTACAGGCCTGCTGTGACATCAGCTGGGAGGCAAGAAACCGGTATTGCCTGTGTGGACCTGAGACCCTGTATGACACCCCAGCATGCTGAGGCCTGTAGAGGGTGACTGGCCTCCAATACCCGCAGGCCCCTCATGTGGTGAGCGGCTGGAGCGGGGCCCGCACTGTAGACGACACCTGTGTCTCCCGGGCCCCCCTGTGGCACCTGCTGGCAGCGCTGAGTGTGCCTGCGGCCTGGCAGGCGTGCTGCGGCTGAGCGGAGGTGGATCCACAAATGTGACGGAGTACCCCCCACAGAGATGGGGCAGAGGAGCCTGGGCCCCACATTGATCCTGTTGGCCTCCTGCCTAGGCGGTCAATTGGAGTGCACCTGGGGTGTTTGACGGCGCCTGCGGTACGGCCTGACTGCTCGTCAGAGGAATGGGTGCGCCCCGCTCTCTCGACATTGGAGACGGCCTAGGGGACCTCGCAGTGCTGTGGGAAGGCTGAAAAGACAGCTGGAGTTCCATCCACACATTGCAGTCACCACGATTTGGAGAGTGCGGGGGATACAACGCACCAGCAAGGGAAGGTGTGGAGACGCTGATTGGGAACTGCAAGTGGGGGCATCACACTGAGATGTCCTAGAAGGTCAACCCCCCAACGGGGAGCGCGCTAGATCGGCAGACGTAACGCCAGCGGGGTCAGTATTGGCGAGGGCCTCGCGCGGTGCCCAGCGTCACGACGATCCACGAAGACAACGCAAGGCCGGCAGCAACCTGCTACGCCAACCTGACTCACCAAGGGCAAGACGGATACTAAGCAAACCAAGCTCTCTTTTGAGCAGCAGAAGGATGGCCAATTGAAACCAACCGAGTCCTCTGCACGCCAGACGGATCCTAATATACGGGAAATGTTTCTGGACCTGAAACAGTCACTCTCCACCATAGATCTCAAAATTGACTCCATGTCTGACTGCCTAGACCGGCTCAGAGACAAGGTCTCTAACCATGAGGAGCGCCTCACAGAAGTTGAGCAGCGCACGTCGGTGCAGGAAGACTAGAGCAACACCACCCAGGAGAAGCTACTCCAGATGGAGAAGGTGTTGAATGAAGAATGAAGACCTTGAGGCAAGATCGCGCCGCAACAACCTGCACATCACAGGAGTCCTGGAGACTACGGCTATGACACGAGTCGAGGATTACGTTGAAGAAATGCTCTGGGCGATGTTCGGGGACTCCCTCTCCAAGATATGCATCGTGGAGCACGCGCACAGGTCCCTGGGGCCGAGACCGCCACCTGGTGCCCCGGCAAGGCCAATAATAGCACGCCTACTGATCTATAGGGACCGGGACACTGTGCTGCGTAGAGCCCGAGATCTCCAGGACACCAGGTACCAAGACAACACAATCTATTTTTTTCCCGATTTTACCCTGACGGTGCAGGCGGCACGGAGGGAGTTTGTGCCTGTAAAACGTATGTTACAGCAACAAGACATCAAGTACTTGCTTCTTTATCCAGCAAAACTTTGCATCTTCCACCAGGGCAAGACTGTATTCTTCAGTGATCCTAAGGCGGCCACCAAGTTCGCTCGCTCCCTACGACAGCCCGCGCCGGCTGTGGGGGCACACACCGGACATACAGAGGAAGAACGATTGAACTGTTGAATAAATGAATGTAAGCTGGTAAGGCGGTGGCACTCCTGGCTGCTGGCTGCTGGCTGCAAGAGACAGATTTTGCAAATAAACTACTCCTACCTTTGGGCCGAGATGTACGAGCTCACTGGGACTAGGGGGTGGGAGCCTGCCTGATCCGACTCCGAATGGGGCGGGGGGGGTGAATTCCCTTCCCTGCCTTCGATTATACCTGGTCCAGCCACCCAGCGATTGCATGCTGGGGTTCCCCGCGCACCTAGCGCCTCCCGTAGGGATGAATCCCATGCAAGTTTCTACTATTGGCCACTATCGGCCTTTTCTGTTCAACGGATTTACCTGTCAGCCGTGTTTGGGGGCTGTAGTGGGTGGTGGGTGGGTTTGTTGGGTGTGGTGCACACTTGGCGTGCAGTTTGACTTCCTTCGCTCTTTATTCTCTCCTCTCTTATCTTTCTTCTTTTTGACCCCCCCTCACGGTCCCATGGGTGTGCAGAACTGCACAGCGCAGAGCGACACTGTAGTGTTTGGAGATGGGTGAGACCACCGCAGATTTAGATGTGATTAAGGCAGTTACATGGAATGTGCGAGGCCTGAATGACTGCCGGAAGGTGAGACTGGTAGCTGCATACCTTAAGCGTCATGGGGCGGATATATGCTTTCTACAGGAATTACACCTCACTAACCAGAACTGCATGCAGCTCAAGGCGGGGTGGATGGGAGAGAAATTTGTTGCTGGCAACTCTAATTATGCACGGGGCACAACTATTGTCCTGAGAAAGGGCCTTCCTTGGAAAACGCGCACAGCGCTTTATGATCCGCAGGGGAGGTATGTGATTGTTGCGGGGGTCCTGAGGCAACAACCACTGGTGTCGGTCTACGGGCCGAATGTGGACGATCCACAATTCTTCAGCGAAGTTTGGAGGCTGACAGAATCGCTTGGGCCTGGGCCTGTCCTATGGGGGGGGGGGATTTTGATGTGGTGTTGGATGCGGATATGGATCGATCTGGCGACTCACGCCGGCCACATCCTAGGGCAGCTGAACAGCTCTGCATCATTATGGAGGATCACGGACTGGTGGATGTCTGGAGAGGCCCCCACCACGCCGGGCGTAAGGGCACGTGTGTCACTTCTGCGAGCCCTGCCTGGCCCCGTACAAATTATTGGCTTGCAACGCGCAACACGGATGCATAGGTACTTAAGGTTGCGCATCTCGCAAGGTCCCTCTCAGATCACGGCCCGTGCTACTTCGATTTGCGTTGCCGGGTGTAAAGTGAGTGCCCTTTAGCTGGAGGCTCCCTGCCGGGGCGCTACGGGATCAGGTATTCAGGGAATCGATCCACGCTGATATTATTGAATACTTTGAGTTAATCAGCGTTACTGTGGATTCCCCCTCGGTGCTGTGGGAGGCCTTCAAGGCGGTAATCCGGGGAAAATGTATTGCCAAACAGGCGGGGGTACTGCGCTCACTCAGGGGAGATCTTCGGCACCTGGAAGGGGAAATCCGGGAACTGGAGCTTGAGTATTTTGATGGCAATAATCTGGAAGTCCTGGGCAGCATTAAGGGAAAGATCGCAGAATTTGAGGAGGCGGCGCAGCGAGAGACGAACTTCTAAGTAAAGAGGCCGAGCACAACATTATGGCGAGGGGTACCGCGCCGGGAAAACGCACGCGGGGATGTTGAGGAAGCCTTGGGCTAGTGAGTACATTGGCGAACTACGCAGGGACAATGGGGAGATAGTGGCAGGGCAGAAAGTGGTGGAAACGGAGATGCTTGACTTCTACACCTCGCTGTATTCGGCGCATCAGACAGCGGCACACCCGGATCTGCTTTCCCTCTTTGATTCTATTGAGATGGCCTGGCTGAGTGACAGACAACGGAAGTATCTAGATGAGCCCTGTGAGGAGGAGGAGGTTGTTGCAGTGATCCGGGCAATGCCGGGGGATAAGGCTCCGGGGTTGGACGGACTCACTGCCTCCTTCTATAAAGAATATGCGCAGATTCTGGTCCCCCATCTCCTCAACATGTATGAGGACTCCTTAGAGCATGGTTCACTCCCACCCTCCCTGCGGGAGGCACTAATTGTGACCATCCTCAAGCCAGACAAGGATCCGCTGCTCTGTGACTCTTATAGACCGCTTTCCATGATAAATCTTGATAATAAGATACTAGCCAAGCTACTGGCGTCGCGTCTGCTCCCACTGCTGCCGGCAGTGCTTCGGCCAGATCAGTGTGGGTTTGTGCACCACTCACAATTTGCGTACTTTCTTTGCGACCATGCAGATGGTTGATGACTCTCTTCCTGGTGCGGCCGTGTTCTTAGATGCAACTAAGGCATTCGATACTCTAGAATGGCCTTACTTGTTTGCTCTTCTCTCCTGCATAGGCATTAGTCCCTTATTTCTCAAAAAAATCGCCTTACTGTACACAGCCCCAACCACTAGACTTAGAGTTAACGGCCAGGTATCCCCTGCACTCCCGGTGGCCCGAGGCACTCACCAGGGCTGCCCTCTTTCCCCCCTCCTGTTCGCTGTCACGACGGAACCTCTCGCGGCAAGGCTCCGGCAGCATCATGCTAGACGTGGTCTGGACCTCACCCCTTGGGTGATTCTGGTTTCCATGTATGCCGATGATGTAATGCTATATGTGCAACACCCGGCGGAAATCCAGGACCTGCTCATTAGGGAGGTGGTCCAGTTTGGCGGAGTGTCGGGGGTCTCCATTAATTGGGGGAAATCTATCATATGCCCTCTTACCACGGCCACTGCCCAATTTCAATCAGAATTCCCGCCTCAGTGGCCCACCGGCCCGGTAAAATACTTGGGGATCTGGCTCAGTCGGCACCTGGATGAACTATGGATCCACAACTATGGCAGGCTTATGGAGTAGCTGGAAAGTCGTTTGAGTAGGTGGAAATAACTTCCCTTGTCCCTTGCGGGCCGCCTGGCCATAGCCAAGATGGTGGTCCTCCCCAAGTTTCTCTATGTTTTTTCTAATCTGCCACTTTCACTCACTGCGGCATTCCGGCGCCGCCTGCGCTCAAATCTGATTGCACTGGCCTGGGCAGGGAGGCAGCCATGAGTGACATGGGAGACCCTGCCGCTGCTGTTTGCCCAAGGTGGAATGGCCGCCCCGCACATGGAATTGTATTATAACTGCGCTCAAGCTCAGTTTGCCTATCACTGGGTTTTCCCAACTCTTTTCATGGCCCACACTGCCCCAAAGAGTGATAGGGTGGTGCCTGTGCCCTTACACATGGCTTTCTTTGGATCTCAAGGGAGGCCCAGAGCCAAAATTGACACTGTTGGTTGCGCGGTTTGGGCCTGGAGGGAGCTTCGCCGCAGAGCGAACTTGGAAGTCACGTTTGCCCCCTCAATCCCTCTTATCAGTCACCCGGGACTGCCTGTAACTACTGAGGCTGGGATGGGTCAGAGATTACAAGGGCTTCAGATAACCACGATGGGGCAAGCGTTCCCCGACGGGGTGTTTGTCACTGACGAAGATGCATTAGGCGATGAGCACACGGGGCTACTGAACAGGTTCACCTACTTTCAACTACGAGCAGCGCTAGGCACCTTATACGAGTCATTCCCTGTTACGCCGCCAACATTCCAGGTGCTGGAGGATTTTCTGAAGAACCCCTCGCCGTAAAAACTTATAACCCGGCTTTTGGCGGGGATGCAACGCGCCTCCCTGATCTGTCTTCCCCAAGCACAGCGAGAGTGGGAGAGGATGCTGGGGGGTCCGCTTGAAGATGGCACGTGGGCATACTGCTGCGCACAGCTAAAGGAATTACCGCCTAAATATAGACTGCGATTAATCCACTTCAAATTTCTTCATAGATTGTACAGAACTCCGGTGTGGCTCCGCAGGGCAGGTCTTAGCGAATATGAGAGATGTGCGCGCTGCAGAGCTCCGGAGCCATCCTTTATTCATCTGGCTTGGGAGTGCCCTGCGGTGGCGAGTTACTGGGAACGCATCTTTGAGACCCTGACCCTGTTGATCAAAACCCCACTTGAGTGCTCCCCTTTAGTGGCCCTGCTAGGATACGTGCGCAGCGTAGCCACAGTACATAGAAAACTTGAGGCAATGCTGTTTCTTTTAGCTAAGAGACGGGTGGCATTTTGCTGGGGCCGAAAGCGCTGTCCGAAGATAGAGGATTGGCTTAAGGATGCAGCATTCTGCCACAATCAACTGACTGACTACTGGGAGTTAATGCCTGCATGTTCCCAGCCTAAGGTTATCTGGGTGCCTCTGTTTAGCTACCTCGAATCTTGCTCCCACCACAGCGCAGATGAAGCGGAGGCGGTCGCTTAGACACCACACGCTTGCTGTATGATTTGGTCACGGCCCATTCTGCATCCTGAGCATGACTGGACCAATACACCCTGGTCAGAACACGTGGGGGATGTCTTCCCTTATTCCCTTCTTTTCCTCTATTGTCTTTTTCCTTTGCTCTTTCTTCCTTTTGTGTCTCCAATCTGTTTGTTTGGTTCAGGGTTGGGAACCAATTTTGCCTTTTGGAAGATTGCGGTTTTGAGATAGACAGCACCCGAAGGGGATGGACACTCTGCACAGACTTATTCTTTCGATCCATGTCTTCATGACTCCCTAGTTTATTCTGTTTTCACTATGTATGCCAAATAGCAGATGTTGACCGATATGCTATCAATGTACATGTTTTTCTGTATTTGTCTTCTTTCTTAAACTCAATAAAAAGAACCTTTAAATAAATAAATAAAACTTCAGCCCGAGAGACTTTTGATCTTCAGGTTGCAAGGTCCTCAGCTGAGCTACAGGCACTGGTACCAACTAACTGCCCTTTCCATTTCGGAGAAATGGTACAACGTATTTTTGACATGTCTAATACGAAGGGAATAGTACACCTATTTAAGACCATAGGTTCTGGACTGTTAAGTCTTCGGAGTGATACACTCCGTATTTGGAAGCATTTTTGGAGGGCTTCCGCTAATCATGCTACTGGCATTGGGAATCCTGATTTCAATTTTCTGCTACGCAATGGACGTCCCAGTCACCAAGGAGATGGAAAAAACGCTCTTGGAATGACGTTTCTGTGACCGCATGGTACTCCATCTGGGCACACTTCAACTTCGGGAGCCAAGTGAGTCTTGGTTCCCATCATTTCGACCAGTCTGGATCAACTGTGTTTTGCCTGTTCTCTGCTGCTTGTTCTGCGGGCAAGAATGCGTGTTGGATCTCTGTCTAACACTTCCATCGGTTGCAACACTGAACGTGGATGTATTGATGGACCTGTTAACGGCCCACATAGTGCAGTGTCCTCAGTGTATTCCCATGTTGATGTCGGCATTCTTGGAGCCACCACTGGATGCTTCAGCTCCGGTTGTATTGGATACCAGCTCTACAACAAACACACAGGCTCTGGATGTTTCCAATGCTTCCCCAGCATCAGCTGTGGGAACTGAAGAAGATCGTCTTTGCTCGATCGACCTGATTTGCGAGGTGTTAAAGGGACCGTCGTCTGCGTTGGCAAGCAGCAGTGATGTTGCGTCTCCCACACAGGACACAAACATTTGGCTCTCCGTGTGTTGGGAAGAATTCGGCCTTTTTCCAAAACAACCGAAATTGGAATTTTTAACCATAATTTTATTTCTCTTCTTCACTCTTGCTGAGCACCATGGCTTTCAGACGCTCTAGGGTGCCCAATCGTTATATATGAACATATTTTAAAGGACTTATAGAATATTTTTTTTTAGGCATTTTTATCAACTTTTAGAAACTTTTTCTGAACATTCTTATCAATGTTTTATGATTGATTAAAAGGACATTTCCTTTTTAGTATGTCGTCCGGTCAGATGAGGAGTGGGTGTTATGATTTGTAATGTCCCCCAATATAGGCTTGGGTAGCCACCTAACCTTTCACCTACATTTGCTGTGCCATTCTACTACATAACAGGCTTTGTGCTGACCTTTTACCTAGTTAGGTGCTGCATACATGTTGTGTGGTTTTCTCCAAAAACTAGCCTCATTTATTATGCATGAGGTTTCTCAGAATCACAGCGAGACTACCATCTTCTGCATCTTCTGCATAATAACTATGTATAAGGGTCATCCCTTTCATCATGACACAGCAAGGTAGAACGCCTGAGTGTACCTTTTGGGTATAAAAGCACCATATATTTGCTGGGGCGGGCAGAGGAGAAAGACTTTCATGCTGACACACTGAGGCGAGACGGTGAGGTTCTTGCATACAGACTCTCCAGCATGCAGTGGTCTGATATCCCTTGCGGGGTGTCCGTTCGAGACCAAGGCGGGGTCCTTCATTCTGTCACACCAGGTAATGGGGTTTGTTCTTTCCTACGGGGATTCTTGGCTATACACCTACAATCATGCCAGGTACATTTAGGTACGTCTAGTTAGGGTTAGCATAGTAGGAGTGCATATTTTTACTGTCATATATCTATATACCTGTATATATCTATTGTTTTAGAACTATGGTAGAAATCTACCATTCATTTACTCTTTTGGTGCTTAACATCGTTTATATCTGTTTCTGTCTTATGGCTACTACAGCACACATAGTTTACACTAAAATGACGCTGGCTCAATAAATGCTTATTGAAAACGTCCCATTGTTTATTCTGTGTATCTCACTGAGACAAAGTGAGCACAAGTGACTGAGTGAAAAGTACTGTACTGTTTCCACGATCCCTGAGAGGTCAGGGTTGTCATGTTCGATAGTTGCCCGATACCATTTTCTCCTTGGTTAGAGGAGTTTATGGTGGCACTGTGAGCTAGCTGGTATACAGGCGAACACACCGGTGGGGGTGTCTGGAATCAGTCTGGACACCTATCCCACAGTTTTTTTTGTCTAAACGCCCAGATTCTATATAGATTCATAGGAACTACATGACAGATGCACGCACAAAAACATTTCATACCTACATAGAGGATGAAATACCAGATGAATATTCTCTATACGTGGATATAGAAGTCCTGTCAACATACCATGAACATATAGACTGGTTTAAAGGTGCCCTCCCACACACCAGAGGAGAGGTGTGGTGCAGCGGCCAGGGCAGCTGACTTCGAAGCACAGGGTTCACGGTTCGATCCCCGGCTCCGGCGGCAGCTAAGCTCAGCACCATGTGACTCTGGGCAATAGCTCACTTAATTTCCACTACGGCCCCCAGCGCCTTGAGACCCGTAAGGGTGAGTAGCTGCGCTATATAAAAATGGACTTACTTACACACCACAGCAAATGTGATACTCAGTCCACTCAGCAGAGACGGAGCAACATGGCCGGTCCTGGCTGCGTACACACCACATCCAGAAATTGACACACTGCAGGCAGCAGAATTACGCACACTCTATAGAGACATAGGGAAACTACAGAAACCTCACACAATTCGTCATGCCTACACTCACACTACAACATGCACGGGCTGCTCCAGTTGGTCAACCTTAATTGTCTACCCCCACTATCAGCCCACAAATGCTGAACGCGATTATGGGAAAAATGCCCACCAAGCAGGAGCAAATCTCGTTTTGGATCGCACAAAATATAACACAGCTGGAAGCAGTGTTTCCCCAAACGTGCCCACAGGAAAAACACAGAATGTTAACTATTTGCTTGCCAATGGGGTAGCTCCCTTGATAGAGGATTGTACCACTTGGGGTACAATCTTCGCTGCTGTGTACATCAGAATCCATGGTACCCCTTCTATAGCAGTTATTCCTGAAGTATTGAAACAAATGCAAAATGAGTATGGGGTAGACCCCGCCCTGAACGTCGGGATGAAACTGATAGGCAATTTTCCCAGGTATCAACAATAATGTTAAGCAACATTAAAGGGGAGGCAGCAGCGGTGGCTATATGGCAACACCTAAGGGAATGCAGTCCTGCGCAGCAGGAGGAAGAACTACCAAAATCTATTGAAGATAACTATGCTTTGCTAGGTAGAGATAATGAGGGGCTAGACCTGGGAAACTACAATTAGCAGGTAATTCTGAAAAGGATAAGTCAAAGCAAGCACCCGATCCTTCCAAAAAGAAATGGGGTAATAAATAAACAAGAAATAACAATAAACATAATTCAACGAGATCACGGAGTGGGTCTCCTCAGCAGGAGCCCTCTGAGAAGAGGTATAACCTTAGGAACCGTGATAACATTAAAAAACCTGACAGGTATCCAGATACTGATACACGTTCCTCTCATTCCTTCCAGGGTCTATCAAAAAACTCAGAGTGGGAAAGACGGTCGCAAGAGCGAGTCAAGCCGAAAAGGGAGACAGATCGCACTTCAGACTACATTATTAAAGAAGAAGGAAAACCCAAAATTAAAGCACAATTTAAAAAGAAGAATGTAGCTGGCCTAAAAATAAGACATGCCCAGAATACTGAGGACTCTGCTTCTGAACGGGTAGTGGACTCTGACGATGTTAGACAGCGCAGCAGAAGTAACAATAGTTCGACAGAACCTGATGGAATTTCTGGTGACAGCAGCGTTGAATGAACATATCACGTTGGAAACACCTGATACGACGGTAAGCGTCCCACATCCTTTACACTAAATATCGCTCTAAATGGAGCGGGACATACCAAGAAAAGTTAAAGGTCTCTTCTGGGAGAACATGACATATGGATATGACATCCTTTTGGCTGAGAAAGATTGGCCGCCTGAATTTGTCATTGATTGCCCCAAAAGTGAAGATGTTATTGTACCAGCCTTTTCTGATCTCGTTCCAGAGTCACTAAATCATTCATACGCGCAGGAGTGGGCGCTAGCGCTAGCTCCTGCACTTTACCGCAATCATGTAGGGTGGGATGCTGAGTTACCTCACTATGAAATCCCATTCAACTTCACAAAGGCAGTACCCAATAAAACATGAAGCAAAGAAACAAGTCAGGGAGATCCTAGATCCACTTGAAAACCAGGGTGTAATTGAGAACTGCACCTCTTCCATTAATTGAATAATCCTTGGTTTCCCGTAATGAAACTCGACAATTCATACTGTCTAGTTTTGGACTACAGGCATTTGAACACATGCACACAGACATTTGCAGTACAAAATGCACACAGTGCCACATTAATGAATAACATGGTGCGGAAGAAAGGCAATTGAGGCATTTGAGAGATAACAAGTGTTGTTATCTCTCAAATGGATTTTTCTGCCAAATATAGCACCTGAAAGCAGATATTTGACAGCATTTTCAGCCCTAGGCACTCAAGGCCAATTCTGTAGACTGCCCCAAGGGTACAAGAACAGACCAGGGTTATTCTCAGCAAGAGTATCAGAGTTACTTCAAAACTGTGATGAGGCGGCATTGTCCTAATTAGATGATATTTATTTGATGGACAATGAGTTATTGGAGCTCTTGAACAGGGTAAACATAATTTTGCTGTTTGCCACTTTGGGTTACAAATTCAATTTCAGGAAATCGAAAATTGCCCACCTCAGTGTCCTGTTTTTGGGATACAAGCTCTCAAGTGAAGGGAAAAGCCTCATAGCCAATTTTTTGGGAAAATGTGTGCTGCTCCTACCTCCAAAGACTCTGAAAGGTTTACAATCCATTTTAGGATTCCTAAATTTTGGCAGAACATACATTTTGGATTATGCAGAAAAGGTAAAACCTTTCTACTATCTAATTAGACCTGATTTTTCAGTTCACCATTGGACACAGGAACACACAGAAATGTTATGTTCCATACAAGCTGACATGATAGATTCCAAACACTTACACATGCGTGTGAACTCTATGAACCTGGTGATCCGTGAAGTCGCGGGTCAAGCAAGGTACACTTACATCACTTTCAATGAAGGCGAAATAGTACCCATTGCATACAAATCACATTTGTACGCAAATGCTGAAATGCATTTTGCATCCACTGAGAAGATACTCATAGCAGTACAAACTGGTGTAGTGAGAGAAAGAGCACTAGCTAAGGGGAAACGAATAATTGGCGTGACTCCGGTACCAACCTTAAAGGCTGTTACAAAAGCAAGCATTCCGAACGCAAAAGCATTACATCCACGATGGACACAATGGGCTAATTTTCTCACTGCAACAGATGTAGATTACAGATATGATCCTCCACTGAACACACAAGCATTTTTGCAGTATGAACAAGAATATCCTCTCCCGAATGAAGTCCTGCCTCTAAACCAGTATGAATATATCATTTATACTGACGGTTCTGCTCAGCCGGCCTTAGGAAGTAAACAGTAATACAGCGCAATTGTAAAGGATGGCAAGTTCTGTCCTAGCAATACCAGACGCAGTCTCTAGGAGACTGCATGGCACAGCTGGCAGAATTAAACATGCTAATACTGGCACTTCAGAATACGGATCAGGAATTCCCCACACTCATACTGTGTGATTCGATTTCCTGTGTCCAGTCATATAATGAATATCTTTACTTTTGGGGCAAAATGGCTTCTGAGATTCAAAGGTTGCACAATCAAACACAAGTTACTTTGAGAAGAGGTGGCGAAGCTGAAAGAAGGCTTGCCACGGGTTCATGTAATTCACAAATTGAGTCATCAGCGTGTTAGAGTACACGTTGAAGGGAATTCATTGGCTGATGAAGTGACAGTACGAACTGCTGCCATTGCTGCAATCACTCGTTCCAGCACGAGGATAGACGGAGCAATCATGATAGCTGTCAACGCTACACATAACAGCTCTGCCTTGACAAAAGGTTTTCCACTCAAGTACTCCTACAGGTTAGATGCACAAAACATTCTGTATGCTCAGATTCCAGGAGTGGGGGACAAAGTAATACTAAACATGGATCACAGATTAGGTTTAATTCTAGATGCACACGAGGGTCTAGGTTCTGCACACGCAGGGGTCGCTGCAACGATTTCATTATTGAAGCAGCTTTATTGGTGGCCAGGGCTTAGTAAACAGATTAAGAACCTTGTTCTCAGGTGCGACATCTGTCAGCAGATGAAAGGCTCCACCGTAGCACATCCACCACAGATACCATTATTGATATCTGACAGACCTCTCGCTTGTGTCTATTTGGACCATTGCAGCCCCTTACAATCTGATGGGGTTTACAAGTACATCTTGGTGGCAGTGGATTCATGCTCTAGATTCCTGTGGGTTTGGCCTCAGTGCTCGGCTGACGCCCGAACTGTTATAGAGGATTTGTGAGTCTTCATCGAGACATACGCAATTGGCACATTACATTCCGACCGTGGCCCGGCATTTAGCTCTCGGGCTTACAAAGAAGCCATGGGAAGTTTGGGTGTGACCTTGCGGTACTCCTCCCTGTATCATCCTGAGGGAAATTCGATTGTGGAGAGGAAGAACCATGACTTAAGGCAATCCTTAACAGCTAGGGTATTAGGCTCAGGTGGCAGTTGGGTCAATCACCTATATGGGGTCTACAGGGAACTAAACAACATGCCAAGAAAATCCCTGGGTACCCCTTAAGAGGTCCTGTTTGGGATTAGAATGTTGGTACCTGACCTCGACAGTGGCAGCACAGTGGCGGATGAAAAAGCATTTGACATCAATGATCGTTTGGCTGTTTTACAGGAACTCAATGAATTCCGGGCATTACAAAGCAACGTCCAAGTAAAATGCACCACCACTGGAGAAGTGAAAGCAGTTCCGGCAAGGCCTGCCTGGAGCCCGGAAGTTGGGGATCTGGTCAGAGAAAACATTGTGGACAAGAAAGAATGTGTGCACCTGTCCTGGCTGTCGAAGGAACAAGAACAGTACTCCTTCTGCCCCTTGCCAGCAAGAAAGACAAGAGATTCGTCTCAATTGATCTGATGAAAGCATACTATGTGGCTGATTCTCAACAGTAGGTCGCGTGGGCTCCTGGGTAGCCGCGCTCTCCTCTCGCTACCATACAGGAAGTTCAGATGGAAAGACTAATAACGTTTGAAAACTCAAAACCGCAAAGTGAAGGAGTTACCAAAAATGGAATGCAACTTGTACCTGTTGAAATTGAAAAACATCAAGTCTCAAATTAAACACAAATTTCAATTCGGCCAAATGCCGACATCTATGTGAATATGTCTCAAAACAAGTCATCTACCAGCTCCACAAAACCTGGTGAGCTACCAAAGATAGATCGAACTGCTTCTGGCTACTTCATCAACTTTGACGACTTTTCATCGGATCCAAGTGAACCCGAGACACCGCTACAGCCTGTTCTCTACAAACAACAAATTTGTGAGTTCTACCTTTGGCTGAAAAATACTTACTTTGTTTATCCCTGGCTCTAGCTATGGCTTGCAATTGGTCTACTTTTCCTAGTAATTTGGATTGGTATAATGACTGTCTTTTTACTGCTCATAAATGGGCATTATCTTGCAGAACGCTCTGCAGTACCAAATGTGAACTTGGTTTTAAAACCACATGCATCATCAGACTGTGAACAAAGAGACCTGTCCTTAGTGAACATTACAGCAGTTCCAGTTCCTGAGGGAATAGTTTGGGATTGGGTTTCCTATGATGTATATGGTCCAACTGAACTTTTGAAAATTCCACACCTGTTTAAATTTGTTTTAAAAGATGTCATCACGTCTAGTACAATCTCTGACGATTGTGACATTGAAACTGTGCACACAATGATGTCTGATTTAGAACAATCTGCCGCACATGCACAAAATGAATTGCATGATGAAAAAACTAATTTTGACACCATGTTTTGTTACCAGCATTATAGTCACCATTTTCTGCACAAAGCAAGCATCCCACAAAATGTTTTCACTTATCACCAAAGGGAACATTGTCCAACACCACCAAAAGGTGGTTCAACAACGTTCGCACAAACGTTTTCTTATTTTTCTGGGTTGAACACTTCAGACCCGGCCTCTTATTACTATAGGCTTGCACCAACATCTGCAAAGAAGAATATGCTCACAAACACAAAGCTGATATACTCTTCTTCCTTTATTTACCAACTGCCTGTACTAGATTTCGACTTCTGGAGGGACACTATAGACACTAAATCTGTCTGGGGGACTAAAGATTGGAAGGTTCAGGGAACCTAGGCCTGATTCAGAGCATGCCTCATTCCACATCAGATAATATTCCTGAACAAGACTGTGCAACAGACTTCCTGTTTTGGGTTAGTCAGGATAAAGGATTTGAACAAACCTCTAATTCCCTCACTTGCACACTTTAAAGTGGTGGCAAGATTATACACAACACAGTAAGGATACATTAGATGCCTTGATGCATAATGGTTCGTACAATTCGTCTGACCCGAATTGGAAGGGATGGCTGGTTTGGCCTATCGACATAAATAGGTGTCAGTCTACATTCAGGGGTACCACCGAAGGGTTTAGTATCCATAGGCCAGACCCACGCTATGTACAATCAGAACACTCGGGGTGGTGACATCTTACAGTATCAGGAAGTTGTGCCTAGAGTGGCTAAAAACCTCGAAATTGTCTCAGGTGAAACAACACTTGTCCCTGCTATCAGACGACATGGATCTTAGGGATTTTTTGTTAGGTCCCCAGAAGCCACGTCGTAAGCATTTCTTATACGCTATTTACAATGAAATATGGAAAATCTCCCAACAGCAGGCTGCTGAGACATTACGTGAAATAGATAGGATTAACCTAGAAAAGGCTTTGGCTGTGGTTGACAATGGCATGGCCACACTCTCGTCCAGAATTTATTCACTGGGCAACATTGCGTCTTCTGCAATCGATATAATGGAATAAGATTTGTCTATTTTACAGCATAGACAATCACAATTGCGCTCCATTATACTGCTAAGCTGGATGCTACAATCCTTGCGTTCTGGCCACGAGCCTTGGTGTTACATCAACACCATGTCTCTGTTTTCTGCATATAACCTCACGGAAAGACAGATAATTATGACACAAAGAGATGCAAAATACACCATGTTGCAAATTGAAAAATTGGACCGATTACCTTTTACCGTGGCTGAGTCACCTTCCACAGAATGGTTAATCCATGGCTATATTACACTGGCAGTCACGACTTTCCAATTTCAATACTGTCTCCAGCACCATCAGGTAGGCATGTATGAAGCCCTGGGTGAAGGGTTCATACATGAGTACTGGGAATTACCGTACAGATTCAGATGCAGGAATGGGGACACTGAAGTTTTTCTAAGTGGTTCGAACTGTGAAAATACTTTTAGTGAATCCTTAGTTTGCAAAGAAATTACACTTCACAGAGCTTGTAATGCTTCAGGTGCAAACTTGTCCTTTTATTTGAAGGGCTCCCCAGCTGCTGTGATTCATCCAGTATTCGAGTTGCTCTCGAATGGTAGTTAATTAATGCTAAATGATCAAGGCTGCTGTGGGATGGGAGCTATTTGATGCTGAATGTTCAAGGCTGTTATGGTGTGTTGTGGTGATGGTACCAGGCATTGTATATCTGGTCACAGTAAGTTCCAAGGTTACTTGTTGTATGCAACTATTGTTTCCACCAGCCCACACAGTTAGGGAGGCGACAGTTTGGCCTTCGCTAGATGTTTCCTTTATACGGTTTGATTCTCTGAGCAGACTGAAAGCCATGCTTCTTCAGAAAGATATGGCCTTAACCTCAGAGTGAGAGACTTTTGATCTCTAGGTTGCAAGGTCTTCATCTGAGATACAAGCTCTAGTCCGTGCGATCTTCCCGTTCCACTTTGGGGAAATGGTTCATCATATCTTTAACATTTCTGATACAAGGAGGATTGTGAACCTATTTAAACGTATGTGTTTTGGACTGGTCAGCACCTTTCAGACAATTTTTGGATTAATCCCATCCTTGATACACTCCGTACTGGGAAGCATTTTTGGAGGGCTTCCGCTGGTCCTACTACTTGTAGTTGGCATGCTGATTTTAATCTACCTGCTTTGCAATGGACGTCCCAGTTCATCAGGAGATGGAAAGAGCCCTGCTGGTGCGACGTTGTCGTGAGCGCATGGTGCTCCATCTGGGCACACCTCGCCTTCGGGATGGCTTTTGATGTGCCCATATATTGACTTTTATAAGACTTTTAGAGCTCTTTTAGCTGTAGCAACATATCTTTTTAATGATATTTTTCTTTTTGACATGTTTTTAGATGTTTATAGAATTACATTTTATCAAAGCTTTTATGCTCTTAGAAAGCGTATTTTAGCATTAGATGACCTTATCGTCCTTCGGATGAGGACTGGGTGTTATACTTTATAATTTAGGCCTAGGTAGTAAGGCGACTTTTCACCTACATTCGTCCTACCTTTCTCTATATAACGGTTTTGGTGCTGACCTTTTACCTAGTTATGAGTTGAACAAATGTTGTGTGGTTTTCTCTGAAAACTTCCCTCATTTGTTATGCATGAGGATTCTCTGTACCATATCTTCATCCCCTGCACACTCTGTATAATAAGTCTGTACAAAAGTCACTGCCATCGTCATCCTTTGACGACAGGCCTGCTGTGCACAGTTACAATTATTGATCAGGCAATTTGCATAATTGCAACCATAACATATCGATCGTGGTAGAACCTCTGTGGGCACCTTTTGGGTATAAAAGGGGCACATCATCACTGGGCATACAGAGGAGACACTTCAATGCTGACACGGGGTCCTGCAAGCAGAATCATCAACACGCAGCGGTCTGACATCCCTCGCGGGGTGTCCTACTCGAGACCAAGACGGGGTCCTTCATTCTCTCCCCCCAGGTAATGGGGTTGGCTTCTTCCTAGGGGATTCTTGGCTTATACACCCACATACATGCTTTCACATCTACATACACTTAGGTACATTAAGAAAGGGTCCACATTAGTAGGAGTAAGCAGATATTACTGTGTTTTATATGCCTGCATATATACATTGCTTTAGCGCCATGGTAGAAATCTACCTACTATTTACTCTGTTTGTGCTTGTAATCTTATACATTTGCTTCTGTCTAATGATTGCAGCAGCACATATGTTTTACACTAGAACGATGCTGATTCAATAAATCCTTATTGAAAATGCCTCATTATTTATTCTGTGTATCTCTCTGGGTGTATGTGAGCACGAGTGACTTAGCAAAAACGATGGTACTGTTTCCACGATCCTTGAGGGGTCAGGGTTGTCATGTTCAGTGGTTACCAAAAACTATTCGCTCCTTGGTGAGGACTAGAGTGGCTTATAGCAGCACTGTGAGCTAGCAGGACTATAGGATGACCTATCCTGCGGGGGTGTCTGGAATCAGTCTTGACACCAAGCCCTTAGTTTATGTTGCCCAACAAACGCGCAGATCCTGAGTATTCTTAGGAACTACACAACAACATCCCTCCTCACCTCAGAAGCCTCCACTGGCTCCCCATCCAGAAAAGATGCCAGTTCAAGATACTCACACACGCCTACAAAGCTCTTCACGACCAAGGACCATCCTACATCAACCACTGACTGAACTTCCATCTGCCCTCAAGACACCTGTGCGTCACCTCTCTGGCCCTCGCACATATCCCTCGCATATGCAACAGCTGCAGCGGAGGCCGCTCTTTCTCCTATATCGCTGCCAAGACTAGAAACAACCTGCCTCTCCACCTACGAACAGGACCCTCCCTGGCAGACTTCAGAACGAGACTTAAGACCTGGCTTTTTGACGGAGACATGGCACCTTCAGCGCCCAAATATATTAAGGGGTGACAATGCAGCTCTTTACAAATGTCTGATTGATTGATTGAAAAGCTATGAGTAAGTCAGAAAGGAACATAGATGTTGTGGGCAGGGTTAAACCCAAGTGGGAACCATGGATGTCGAGTGATGGTAATAGTGATTCAAGTAAACAAGCTGATAAGGAGAAAAAGAAAGGTGCTGGTGTCACATGTTATAGGTGTCAAAGTAGAGAACAGTTAGCTAGCAGCAAAACATCTAAAATGTTCTAGTTGTGTTGAGACTGGGTATTTTATAAGGGTGTTTAACAAAATGAATAAACTGAAGAAAGCCAACACAGGGATTAAGTGTGTGAATAAGGAACAGGAACTGAATACCTCATAGAATGTGGAAACTTACAATGGCAGTTGTGCTCTACGTGTGAAGGAAGGTGTGTTGGGTTTGAGTGGTAAGTCTTGCAATAAGTTAGTTTGTGAGAGGTGCATTGCAGGTGTGGACATAAATATTGTGGCTGATTCAGGGTCACCCTACACAATTTTACTCAGGGTGTGTGAAAAGAGAAGTTTTTGGGGGTGACAGGAGAAACGTTGGAGCCAAGTAATATAAACCCTGGCAGCTTAATAGGGGATCCTATTCTATGATGGGTTTTCATTGGGCTACCGTTGAATTTATAGGGAAGAAAGTTGTATGCAGCACAAAATGGTCCTTCTGTTTTGGGCTTCATTGATCAGAGGTATCTGGATATTATCCTGGATCTAAATAGCCTGGAATAAGTTATTTTGGTGAATGAAAATGTTGATGCAGGGAAGATGTGGAGGTGTGAATTTCCTATGGTGTTTTCTGAAAGTGTTGGCAAGTTGGAGGGTTTCCAACACAAGATTGTTTTGAAGGATGGTGTGTGTTCTGTGATCCACAAAGTATGGAATATTGCTATGTTGATTTGAGAGGAGGTTTAACAGGAACTAGAGAAAATTTGGGAGCTGGGTATAATCGAATCAGTTGAGTCTTCAGATTGGATCTCTCCTGTTCTGGTTGAGCGCAATCCTAATGGGAAAATCTGACTGTGTATTGATTTGTTTGATCTCAACAGGAATATATTGGTGGCTCCCTTTGCCAAAAATAAATTTACTGCTATCTAAATTAAAGGATATTAATTGGTTTTCAACTATAGACTTGTCATCAGCCTATCGTCAGGTGCCACTCCATCGGAGACTCACTGCTTTCATCACAATGGTGGGGTGTTTCCAATTTGTAAGAATGCCATTTGGTTTGGCATCAGCTGCTGCAGTCTTGTAGAGACTAATGCATCAAATCTTCAAAGGAATGAAAGTAGTGTTATTTTTCCAAGATGACATTTTGATTATGGGCAAAGATAAAGCTGAACATGATGAGCGACTAAGGAAGGTAATGTTTGTTTTAGAAAAAAAGGGTCTTACAGTGGGATTATGTACATGCACGTTTGTTACGCATACAGTCGGTTACTTGGGTCATGAGATCTGTAACCAAGGAATCATACCCAAGCTTGAATTGATTAAAGCTGTGAAAAATGCTCCTTGTCTTGGACATAAGGAGGAATTGTGCTATTCAAAGTTTATGCAGGATTCTTCAGTGTCGACGCATGTTCTCAGACAACTGCTAAAAGTTAAATCAGAATGTTTGTGGTCTAATGAATGTGTGAATGCCTTTAAGAGTATCAGAAACAGCATAAGTAGTGCACCACCTTTTAAGGGCTTCGACCCAGGTTTACTGAGTATAATTACAATGGATGCTAGTGGTAAGGGTCTAGTGGCTGTTCTCAGACAGATAGAGGCAGATGGTAAGGAAGTAGTGATTGACTTTGCTTCATAGAGTTTCACAGCCACTGAAGAAAGATACTCGGTGATTGAACGGGAGACCTTTGCATGCATGTGTGGCATGGAGCATTTTAGGCCATTTGTGTGGGGCGAAGGAGTTTGATTTAAGAACAGATCACAAGCCACTTACGAAAATACTAACTACTAGCAGGGTAAAAAAAGTGTCTACACGTATTGCAAAAATGTCCATAGGTTTACAAGATTTTGTTTACAAGGTATCGTATGTACTTGGGGTAAGAAATCTGATTGCGGATTTTCTCAAATTACCTTTACCATTAAAGGAAGTGTTAAAGGATAATTGTGAAGATTTTGCAGTAGCCAGTGTAGAAGATGGTGAAGAATACAGCGTTAATAAGAGTGTACAAACAACTGCATATGAAAAGTATGGTGAGCTTGTGGAAGTCAAGTAGATCTGAAGGGAGGTTGGTCACACAAGAGAACTTTGACTGTCAATCTCAGAAAATACTGGGAGGTAAAAGTGTCATTTATGTATGGAGAGGGGAGACAATTATACTTCCAGTGAATGTGAGAGACAAGATTCTACAATTGTCACGTTAGTCATCTAGGAATAGTGAATACTAAGAGAAGATTTAAAGGATTGTATTGCTGTACAGAGTAGATATGGACACAGAAAGACAGGTGAGGATGTGTGAAGAATATTGCAATGCGGACAAAACACTTAATACCTTCTGTCCCACTTTATGTCTGATAGAGTGATCTTTTGTGGGAAACTCTTGGAGTGGATATCTTGGGACCAGTTTTGTAAGATCAAGGTGAGTATAAGTATGTAATCATTCTGGTGGATCATTTTTCTAAGAAAGTTGAGTTGGAGATTATGAAAAGTGCTCAGGCAAAAGTAGTGGTTAAGATTTTAGATGGGGTTTTTGTGGATGAAGGGCTACCCAAAACTTTGATTAGTGAGAATGGTGCACAGCTTAATTCTGACATGGTTGAGGAGTACTTAAAAAGGAATGGAATTAGACATCGGATTGCATCAGTGTATCATCCAGCATCAGTGTATCATCCAGCAGGTAATGGTGCCAATGAGAGATTCAAAAGAGTTGTCATGCGAACAAATCAGTTGGCAGAAATGGATGGTAAGGACTGGTTAGTTGAAGTAAAGAAAATCATTTGGGCTCATAGGTCCCCTTCTTCTGTTACTGGATATAGTCCTTTTGAATTCATGAGAAGTAGGAAACCGTATACTAAGGACAACATGGGTTCAGTGAGTCTAGAAAGGTGGAATGGTCTGCATAGGAAGTGAGGAATAGCATAATGAAGGCGTAGCAAGTTTATAAGGATTATTATAATTACAAGCATGCTTGTACTGATGTGGCTTTGTCTGTGTTAAGAAGTCAGGCAGAGTTCCAAAGGGTCATGTTCTTTCTCTGAATCATTAAAGGTGGTAGAGTGTCTGAGGAATTCAGTACACAACAGAAGGGGTCTAGAATGTCAGCGGAGGAATGCCTGGAGCAAACTGTGCAAGCTGATGAGACTGGGTCTAGCCCTGAGGAACAGACGGGAGAAGCTAGTAAGGTGGGAAGCCAATTGAGTCATGTGGGTAGGCCTATTAGTTTACCCATTAAGCTCCAGGATTATGGTATGAAGTAGTTTTAATTCCTGATATTATGTTGTTCAGGGAAGGTTGAGGATTACTGTCATATAAGCCACAAGTTATATTTTGTATTTTGTTCCGTAGGTTCTGTTGCTAGTCTACATATATTGACTGTTCATATTTGATTGCTACTTTATGCTTATTTAATTGCATGCAAGGTAGAATGCATACTTATTATCAATAAAAATAATTATTATTATTACATCTGAAATGTAGTGAATCAGCCTGCCTCCATACATCTGCAAAAAATTGGGGGTCCAGACTGCAGACCGCCGCAATTCTAATAGGGTGGCCCATGATGTTGCCCGTGATAATAACATACTTGCCCTGCGTGTCGCACTTAACCCTATGCGTCTGCCACTCCAACCCCTTTCTGAAGATTATCGCCACCCCCCAACTATAGTTAGAGTACAACGAGGCGTGTTTCTCACCCACCAATTGGACCTAAGCCTGGATGCAGAGCCCTCTGTGAGGTGTAAATCAGGCAATAAACATATATCTATTGAGTGTCGCTGGAGATAAGCAAAGACTTGATGGGCCTTTCGGTGGTCATTAAGACCCCGGATGTTTTATGTGAGAAATTTAATACAGGGCTTCGGGACACGATGATGGGTAATGGTGTGATTGGTCTGTTGCGCCCCCCTCACAAGAAGCGTGCCAGAATAGTCTAGTGTCTACATCAACCAATGCTGAAACAATCAACAACTCTCTCCCTCTCTCCCCCACCCACAACAACCACCCAACTTGGTTGTGCACCAACCCCCCCACCCTGCCCAATTCCCCACAGTGAAAATAGAACACAATGGGACTCATCCCGTGGGACAGAGAGAATCCAGGCCTGCACCCCTACCAGAGTGGCAGGGTAGATGAGATCCGCTGCATCAAACTGACTGTTAAGTACAACAGCATGCCATGTAGGCTCACTAACCATTTAGCATGTGTAAACATGTGTGACAGCGGCTGAGCAATCAGTTGATCGCAGAGCAATATGTTCAGTCAATAATTACATTAAATCATATTTGGCAGCACATGAGAGCAAAGCCCACAATTAAGTACTTTCCTTACAGCTGGTTGTGTGGGATCAATCATTATCACTCAATGCATGATCAGGCCGTTTAACTGGGGAAGGTCTAGGGGAGCCCCTGTGGGCTGCAACTTGTTTAGAAAATTTCAATGCAGCTTTAGCGTAATTAAAAAAGTGCTGTTTGATCTCCCAAGTCACCATCAGACACGCTGGATAAATCATTGCATAGGGGACCTCAGCATTTTGCAAAATCTTTAATGCTGGGGTGAACTGATGTTGGGTCTCCTGTACAGAAATAGTAAAGTCAGGGTAAAGGATATGGCATTTCCCTGGTACTGAATTGTGCCATGCTCTTGGGCCATGCACAGCACTGTGTCCTGGTCCCGGTAGTTCAGCATCCGGGCCACTACTGGCTGAGCAGGAGCCCCAGGGGGAGGCCTGGGCCCATGGTGCCTATGTGCACGCTGTACTGCAAACATGGCTGATAGTCCATCTCCAAAAAGGTCCCGGAGTATGTTCTTAATGAAGTGCTCCATTTTTGTGATGTTGGTTGACTCTGGGAGGCCTGTGATTCTAAGAATGTTTCGACGTGAGCGCGCTTCAAGGTCCTCATTCTTCACTCTAATAGCCTCCGAAACGTTGTCCATTTTTAGGTCTCGCCTGGCGTTAGCAGCGCGCATGCGCTGCCCTCACCATGCGAGGGCTTCTTGTAATCAATATGGTTTCAGAAGGGGACTTGAAGCCCCACCCCCTCTTCCCATTGGCTTGCGTCATAGCTTAGGCTAAACACTGGCATTCTATTGTTAAGGAGGCTTTTTAGTCCCTCCTTGTTGCCGCCCTGTCCACTTATGGCCCCGCCCACCCGGACTGAATATTTTATTGGCGGCAGTACACAGAATCTTTTAATTATTTGCTAAGCACTTTCTTTTCCCATTCGTGTAATGTGTTACAATAACAAGCGGCCGCGCTTGTTTTGCCTCTGCTCGCGATGCCCTCCCCCCACCACCATCAGCCCGTCTCTACCTTTCATGCTCATGTCGGCACAAATTGCTGGCCTGCACGCATCAGTGGGAATAACGAGGGAAAGAGTAACCCGTGCCACTTGTTTCTTTCTTTAAATTGCTCCAACCCCTGTACACATTCATTGCCATTACCAGCGTCCTCTAACATGGCAGCGGACGAACGTTTTGAAAGGGGCCTCCATAACGGTAAGCGCTATGCTTTATGTGCTTTCAACGTGCAGCGCTCTGCACCCATGTTCCACAGTTCATTGTAGTCAAATACCGCAATGGCTGCCCCCACTACGTTTCACTTTCCTGATGCTGTTTACATCCCTGCGCCATCCCTCGTTGCTGCTTCACCCATCCTCCCCCGCCATTGTTTTTTTTCTTCCATGAAGAAAAGGTTGCAAACCTACTCCAGCACCTCCAAATAAAAATGTTTTCATAGCTCCTCCCACACAGTTTGACTGCGCGCGGTATGTCCTACAACTATCAAAGCGGTAATTAAAAGTTAGCCATTGACTATGTGGCCCCAGTGACTCTTCCCCCTGCACTGTCGTCCCAGCCACACCCCCACTAAGAGAGGGCTCCCTGCACCGTGCACTGCCCCCCGGAGCCCCTCCTCGGGCGGCAGAGCCCCGCTAGGCCTCGTCTGAAACCTCCTCGCAGGCTCGGCTTTTCTGATAGTCTTGCAGGCCACTGCATAATGGAAGCCTGGCCCCTCCTCTCCTCTGCAGAAATCTGCTTAAAGGATTCCTCCTTTATTCCCCTTCTACTTCCTTCATGTGCCTTTGTTTTGTTTTTTAACCGGCTCAACACTTGTGAATTTTTTTAATTACGGGCAGATATAATGAAGCGAAAACCAACGCAGGAGTAAAAATGTATACATTAAGCCTTTGTGCCTTGTTTGTTATTCACACTAATGCGCGGCTGCTTTATTTTGTCCTATTTATTTATTTGTAACTTTAATACTGAGCGCACGCCCACTTCAGGGACACCGCGCACTTTTTTTTTTTAAAGTATTGTAAATGCTATCAGCGTCTGGCAGCCGAGCCGGCGGCACAATGGAAGCATGGCCCCTTCTACCCTCTGCAGAAAATCTTCCATTATCTCTAACAGGAAACCTATGAATGTGCCCCCGTGCCTCGGCTCCATGCTGACATACCCGGGCTCCGGCTGCCCGACCTGGAGGTGGGGGCAACAGAAGAGAGGGCAGAGGAATGCGGGGTTTGGGCAGATACGGGGTCTTTTTTCTGGAGGTGTAACTTTGCGGGACCGGGCTTTCGGACTCGAACGCTGTCCGAATATAGCACAGAGGAAAGGGAGATGGAGGCTGAGAGCGAGGAAGGGAGAGGAGGAGGCAGGGAGAAAAGAGGCAGAGGGGGATGCGGGGAGGAGTGAGGCTGAAAGGGGCAGAAAGGTAGGACAGAAAGGCGGGAACGCTTTCATCAGTACGCTTTCAGAATCCGATCACACAAGCAACTGCTTGAACAAGCATCAAAAATGCAATAGGTCTCGCCTTTCATTAAGTTAAAGCCATTTGCTTTGCTATACAATACCATTAGCAAAGCAAATGGCTTTAACTTAATCAAAGGCGAGACCTATTGCATTTTCAGTGCTTGTTGACAATTGCTCCCTTGCTTCCCCTTGCGCATCCTCCATATCAGATATTCGCTGCTCAATCTGGTCTATGTGGTCATCATTTTTATCCACAAGTTTATCCACTCTTTGCTTGACATGTTCCAGTCGGCTAGTAAGCAGATCTAGCTTAGTGTCAATAGCCTTAAGACTGGAGCCAACCTCCACCAGAATCTTCTTTATGTCCACTTCGGCCAGCAGCTGACCATCCGTGTGCTCAGGGGATGCCTCGGAACACGTGTAGGGCTCACCCTGCCTGGTGCTACGCCTGCTATCAAATTGTAACTTCATTTGTTTGCTATCACTTTTACCCATGGTGAAAGTGTCCGGGTCCGCTGTGGTATCTCGTGGCACTAGCAGCAACAAAGATCAGCACGGTCTACGCCCTTGTCCTCACAGCACCAGATCAGGGTCTAGGGCTCCACATCCCACTCATGAGCCGTCCGATTGAAGCCCAGGCGGCAGGCCCACTGCCACCAAAGCAGAGGGGCCCACACCTGCACACAGGCACCAGGTTCGGCACCCCAGGCTCCCCCGTACTTCCGCACCGGGAGGGCCACACTTCAGCAGCGGCAACGGGACCCCAAGTCCAAGGCACAGTACAGCTCAGGCGGGTCTGAGGCCAGTGCACATTGTACAGAAAACCCAGCTGGAGTGGGAAGGGCCCACCAAAGAATGCCGATCCAGTGGGCTCCCCAGCTCACCACTTCGCCATGCATGTTGTCTAGGTGCCCCACCACCGGGGGGCATCAGGGCCACATGTTCCACCGTCTTCCAGTAGCCATTAACCACACAGGCAAAGCAGGCCCAAAGGCAGGCCATGCTCATTCGCCTCACCACCTCCAAGCAGCGGTGATGCTGCCACAACCTTTACATTGGGCGATTCAGGAGAATATATGAGAGCGGGGGCCCCTTCAGCACAGCTGATGCTGCCTCGCACCTCCACCCGCAGTCCCACCAGGCAGTGGAGGAGCGCTGCAACATGTGGGGCCGCACCTATCCTCTGTCATGCAGGTAGTCACCCGAGTCGGCTGGGCCCAGGCCTCTTGTGCAGCCCTTCATACAGGCAGGCCGGGGGAGTCCCACCGCAGCGCACCCCGTCACCTACCGCCAGCACACACCCCTCGCTGTGCTCCTCGAATGGGCCAGAGGCATCCACTGCTCTCCTGCAGGCCGCAGGTTCACACCACTGCCTCAGTGCTCTTCTGAGCTTCCTGCAGCCTCAGTGCTCTTCTGAGCTCCCTGCAGCCTCAGTGCTTTTCTGAGCTCCCTCAGCCTCATTGCTCCCCTAAGATCCCTACAGCCTCAGAGCTCCCCTGAGCTGCCTGCAGCCTCAGTGCTCTCCTAAGCTCCCTACAGCCTCAGTGCTCCCCTGAGCTCCCTGCAGCCTGTGTGTCTCTGAGCCCTCTGCAGCCTCATTGCTACTCTGAACTCTCTGCAGTTTCAGTGCTCCTCTGAGCCCCCTGCTGGTTCAGTTCTCCTCTGAGCCCACCAGCAGCCTCATTACTCCTTGATGCCCTCAGCCAGGGGGCGCACCTATATATTAAAGAGAGTTGGGCTCAGGGAGGAGCCCTGTGGCACTCCTCACTGCAAAGGGAGCCCCTTTGACTGAAAAGGAGGCGAACTACATCAGAGTTTTATGGCCAAAGCTGCAGTTCCAAAATCTTTCGATCAGAATGTTATGAGACACGGTGTCGAACGAGGCACTGAGATCCAACATTAGTACTGCTGCAGAGTTGGTCACATCCAACATTTGGCAGATCAATTCTGTAGCTAGCAGCAGGGCTGACTCTGTGATATAGGAGGGACAAGTGATGAAGTGAAAAGTGACTAGTTAACGTTTGCGAAGGGTCCTCTAATGTGTATGAACATATATCGCCAAGTATTTAGTACATTTTGATTCGTTTGAGCTAGAAACAATTTTTTTTTTAAATCTGCAGATTATGACGCATATGATGGCTTATGTGGCAAATGCGGTTCAGACAGCCGTGCCAAGTACCAGGCAACAGCGGTTAGACTAACGCATTTTAGTGCTGGTGGCCGCATCACCGCACTAAAATGCATTAGTCACGGATTTACATAACTCCTCAACACAGAGTGGGATCATGAGAGGTGCTCCCTGGCTTAATTCAAGCACCCCATGCAGGGAATTCTTTCCTGCACTGTATACAGATCAATATCCTTCAGCCTGAGGCACTCACTCGTTGCTAAGGTGATCCAGTAAAGTTCTAGATATCAGTCAGAAACACTGTCCCAGCGCGGCACTGCAAAAACTAATTATGGTCTGGCGGTCCCTCCCCTGAGAGGACCCTCCCCTGACTGGATCCTTTGTCCGGCTGGTGACAGCTAAGTTTAGACAGAGGAGTTGCATCCGGCACCATCATTGCAGTTATTTTATTCAACACTACCCATTCAGTTGCCCGAGAGTGGGGTGGGGTGTCCCCACCATGTCCACTGGATTCCAGAGAGAGAACAGGTCAAAGACCGTGGCCATCATATGTTTGCAGCTGGCTCCTGAACAAAACTGAAACCAGCAGGAGAAGCCTTCCTTTCAGTAACATAATTCAGCATTACAGCCACAATTTACTTTATGCTGCACTCTATAGTTGCATTTGTTAGATGATGTTGTTTCTGTAATTTTTTTTCATGTTGCGTGAGCCTGTAGACTGTTGCGTATGTGTGTGGCGGGGTAAACGGAGCTATCTCATGGACACTCAGAGAGATCACCTCTGCCACCCTGCGCTGGAGCTGCTGTGGAAACCTGTGATCGTGGGTAGAGAAAAGAGTCATGGGATGACTCGAGGTAATGGAGCCACTCCCTACGTACGAGGCAGCCCCGCCACTCTTACCCAGCAGCATTGGGTTGGTTTGATAGAGAAGTGAACATGCATCGCACTTGGCAACCTTTTCTAACCTAGATTTCACAGTGGTACAGTACCCCAGAGTGACACATTATAGGGCGTGATAGAGCTGTGTGGCTGAGGCTGAAGGCATAAAGAGCTTCTCACAGTACCCCAGAGTCACACATTATATGGCATCATAGAAAGCTGTGTGGCTGAAGAGATTCTCACAGTACCCCAGAGTGACACATTATATGGCATCGTAGAGAGCTGTGTGGCTGAGGCTGAAGGCGTGACGAGATTCTCACAGTACCCCCAGAGTGACACATTATATGGCGTGATAGAGAGCTGTGTGGCTGAGGCTAAAGGTGTAAAGAGCTTCTCACAGTACCCCAGAGTCACACATTATATGGCACGATAGAGAGCTGTGTGGCTGAAGGCGTAAAGAGCTTCTCACAGTACCCCAGAGTGACACATTATATGGCATCATAGAGAGCTGTGTGGCTGAGGGTGAAGGCGTGAAGAGCTTCTCACAGTACCCCAGAGTGACACATTATATGGCACGATAGAGAGCTGTGTGGCTGAGGCTAAAGGCGTAAAGAGCTTCTCACAGTACCCCAGAGTGACACTTTATAGGGCATGATAGAGAGCTGTGTAGCTGAGGCTGAAGGCGTAAAGAGCTTCTCACAGTACCCCAGAGCGACACATTATATGGCACGATAGAGAGCTGTGTGGCTGAGGCTAAAGGCGTAAAAAGCTTCTCACAGTACCCCAGAGCGACACATTATATGACATCACAGAGAGCTGTGTGGCTGAGGCTGAAGGCGTAAAGAGCTTCTCACAGTACCCCAGAGCTACAAATTATAGGACGTGATAGAGAGTTGTGTGGCTGAGGCTGAAGGTGTAAAGAGCTTCTCACGGTACCCCAGACTGACACATTATATGGCATCATAAAGAGCTGTGTGGCTGAGGCTGAAGGGGTAAAGAGCTTCTCACAGTACCTGTCGGTGGGTCAGACCATCCAAACTTTGGCTTCTCTGCAGAGAGGTCTTCACATTTGTGCCAACTGTAACTTTTATTTTATATGAAAGTGTGTGATGGAGTGAATGAATGAAAAGACTTTTATATAGCGCATGGCTACCCGGAGGCATCCCAGCGCTGCAGCAGGACTAAAAAGGGGGGGGGGGAGACCCTTAGGGGAAGAGCGAGGTCTTCAGCTGTTTCCGAAAGGCCAAGTGGTTAGATTCTTTCCGGGGAGAGAGTGGTAGGGAATTCCAAAGCTTGGCCGAATTGTATGAGAAGAGGCGACCACCTGATCTGGCCCTCATTATTCTAGGGACCTCTGCCAGGTGGAGCTCGACAAAGCGAAGTCTTCTGGAGGCCTTGTATGGTCTAACCAGGGCCTTGATGAGGAGTGGGCCGATTCCCTTCAGAGATTTATGGGCGATGCATAGAGCCTTAAAATGGATTCTCTCCTGTACCGGGAGCCAGTGGAGGGAGCATAGTGCGGGTTTGGCTGAACAGTGATTGCTCGTTCCTGTAAGCAATCTAGCTGCCGAATTCTGAACGATCTGCAGCTTGGCAGTTACTGAATTTGGGGCACCTAGATAGAGAGAATTGCCAAGATCTATCCTGGACAGGATCAAGGCCTGAATCAGGAGCTTTTTAGCTTGACAGGGGAGCAAGGGGAGAACTTTCCGGATCGTTCTCAGTAAGCCGTAGCACACAGCGGCAGTCTTTCTCGCTTGGGTCTTGAATGTGAGCTCTTGGTCCAACCAGATTCCCAGGCTCTTTATTTCAGTTTTTGGGATGGGAGCCGGGCCCATACAGGCTGGCCACATGGAGCTAGATTTGAAGCTTAACTGGTTACCGAGCACCATCAGCTCGGTTTTATCACCATTGAGTTTCAGATGGGATAAGCTCATCCAGTTGGCGACTTCCTTAAGACAGGAGTGAAGATCTGTGGGTGGCTGCTCAGCCTGGTTCAGTGCTACAACCAGCTGGGTGTCATCAGCGTATGTAACTATATGTACACCGAAGGGGGATACAATATCCGCCAATGGGGACATATATACATTGAAAAGAGTGGGGCTCAGGGACGAGCCCTGAGGGACTCCACACTGCAAAGGGAGGGATTTAGATAAGGTGTCACCTTCGAATACCTGAAAGTATCTGTCTTCCAGGAACGATTGAAGCCATGAAAGGGCTGTTCCTGTCACTCCCACCTTCTTGAGGCGGTGAACCAGAGTACGATGGTTCACCGTGTCGAAGGCTGCGCTTAGGTCTAGGAGGATTATGGCGGAGGACCCTCCAAGGTCGAGGATCTTTCTTGATTTTTCCACCACCGCTAACAAGGCTGTTTCGGTGCTTTGGTGGGGATGGAAACCTGTTTGTGAGGGATAGAGATGATTATGGAGTTCAAGGAACGGCGAAAGTATGTTGTTGTGTTTTTCCGCCTATTTGCTAATGCCAGGGAGAAGCGAAATGGGGCGGTAATTGCCCAGTTCAGCCGGATCCAGATGAGGCTTTTTTAGCAGTGCTTTGACCATTGCTTTTTTCCATTCAGGAGGGACTGTTCCCATTGCTAGTGAAGCATTGATCAGGTGGGTAATGGAGGGGATAACTGTGGGTAGTACTCTTTTAAGGATGTTAAGTGGTGCCGTATCAAGTGGTGACCCGCTCTTAACAGAGGATAGAATGGGTAGGAGAGACTCCTGGGTAAGAGGGGCATAAATGTCCAGGAGGGGCTTATTCTCATGCTGTTCCGAGTCTATAGGTTTAAGTGTGGACGTGGTGTCTGGAAGGGAAATATGCTTCAGGATGTTTTGAACTTTGGTAAAGAAGAAGTCTGCCAGCTCATTGCAGCGCCGTCCCGAGAGGTCTGGTACTACCGGGGGATCAGGGAGTTTGAGTAATTTTTTGATAATGAGGAACGAATCTCTGGAGGAATCGGCTGATAGTGAAATCTTTTGCTCATAATATGAGGCCTGAGCTATTTTTATTTCTGCCTTATAGATTGCTATGGCTGCCCTATACTCTACTTTCTTGTCGGGTGCGAAATCTTTCCTCCATATCCGCTCTAATTTTTTTGAGTGTTGTTTCAGGAGGCGAAGCTTGGGAGTGAACCATGCGTGTTTATTAGGTCCGGCTTTCTTCCGGATGAGTTTTTTTGGGAGCACCGTGTTCAAGGAGTTCTCAATCCAAGTAGAGAAGTTTCTGTAAGCTACGACTGGATTGGAGTCGGTGTTGGGTGTGGTGTTATCTAGTTCAAGAATCCAGTCTTCTACGGAGAGTTTGGGCCAGGGGCGTACCTTAGTATGTGTTAACGGAGTGTGAAAACCCATTTTTGGGGGGGGACCAGAGAAAAGGGACTAAGAAGTGGTCCAACCATGGAAGGGGGAGGGGGCTGTCCCTTTTAGTTCCTCAAGATTTGAAAAGATCGGGTCGAGAAGGTGCCCTTTAATGTGTGTTGCTTGCGGGACCTTCTGAAGTAATTGGAATGACGCGAGGTCTAAGGCAAGGTCCGTTGCAGGCCGATCCGACGGGTCATCAAAGTGGAGATTAAGGTCTCCAAGGATGGTGAAATTGGCTGAGGAGCAAGCAAGATTGGTGACTGTTTCTAGCACAGCTTGACAGAAATGACTCAGAGCCCCAGGGGGCCGATATATAAGGATGCCTGATAGTGTGAGGGTGGGAGAGAATTCAATTGAGAAATGAACATTCTCACAATCTAACAGGGGACTACCTAGCAGGCGGCAGGTCATCTGGTCCTTGTAAACGATTGCAATCCCGCCCCCCTTGCCGGTTACTCTGTCTGAGCGCTTAATCTGATAGCCCGGGGGGAGTGCTTGTACTATGTCAGGATCTGAACTTGGGGTAAGCCAGGTCTCCGTGAGAAACAGCACTTCAGGTTCAGAATCTTTTTTAAAGCATTGAGATCTCTGTTGTGTGTTTTGGCAGAGATCTGCAATTAAGCAGGAGTAATTTAAGAGGTTTCCCCGTAGGTAATGAAGGGGAGTCAGATGGGGTAAATCCATACGAACAGTGTGTGCACCTATCCTGATAATCAGTAAGTGAGATGGAGTGGGCGCAAGTGGGTTCGGGGTTTCTATTTAATTGCTTAAGCTCTTCACTAGTGTAAATAAAACAATCTGGAGAGGGGCAGGCAGGGGTTCTGGCCCCTGGGCCCGGTCTGGCGCTGACGGGCTTGCCTTTGGCGCGCCCGCTGCGCGTCGGTGGATGCATCGGGTTTTGTAGTGCTGGTTGAGCAGCTAGACTGCTAACCTCCGTGATGCTCCCTGCCGGAAGTAGAACCCTTCCGGTTTGCTAAGTTTTCCCTCCACTCAAACGGAACAATCCGCGGTGGACCGGGGAAAACTATAAAGAAAGGTGCAGGGAGTAAAGTGCAACGTGCGCAGTTAGACAGGTAAGTTTTTTTAAAAACTGGTTGTAAAAGTAAATTTAAGAAAGCAGAATTATAAAGTGATGTGCAAATACACGGGGAACCCTTTACCAGGCGTTCCGTTTAAGAATCTGATCATAAAAGTAAGTTAAAAACAGCGTTATAAAATGATGTGCAAATACACAGGGAACCCTTTCCCAGGCGTTCCGCTTACAGTGGGACCTTGGTTTCCTCTAATTTCCTCTAGCGTGTCAGATGTCAAAATCCTGATATCATGAATAGAAAATAGTGTGTTTACAGGTGAGGAGAGAGGGAGGGTGGGTGGGTGTGGTGACAGGGGCCATACATGTCGTGCATGCAGTGAAAAAACAGTGATGAAGAGGAAAGAAATGATGTGTAGGATATGCAGATTGAGGACTTTGGAAAGATGCAGAGAAAAAGAGGGAGTAACAGTGAAAGACTGAAGGCAAAAGAAGTGTGAAGGGAAGACAGGAGTAAACACATTGAGAAACTCAGAAGACCAGAAGCCCCTTTACAGATCTTAGTAATGTTTAATTCACAAACACATCTTTTCACTTTCCAAATCTGAATATACACAATAACTAGATTTAAAAATAGAAGTTTTAATGTAATTATCACTGTGCGCTTTAATGGTCGTACAACCGAATAAAGTTACATTGAATTGAACTAGAACTCATTTACTGATAATGTTTTAAAGCATTTGCAAAGCCAATAAATCTGACTCATTTTACTTGTGTGTTTGTTTTTTGTGATCTGTCTAGGTACAATAATCACAATAATCGAGGCAGTGTCATTGCTTGCTGTAGCTTGTGTGAATTTGTCACTCTAAATGTCACTCATTTGGTAGTAGAATGTCACTCATACGCACACTAAAACCACCGGATGTCACATATAAGCAGGCTGAAAACGTGGCAGCTATGCGCAGAATCGCATAATTCCAGTGGCCCTGCTTACAGTGGCACAGGTGGGTGTAGTAGAGCACTGAACTCATGAGTACAATTATCTAGGCGGTGTCATTGTTTGCTGTAACTTGTGTGAAAGTGTCACTCTAAATGTCACTCATTTGGCAGTTGAATGTCACTCGTAAGTACATTGAAACCATGGAAATGCCACACATAAGCAATCTGAAAACCTGACAGCTATGACATAAAAATACTGATCATACTGGTATAAACGAACCCAGTGGCAACCCTAGATGCTCCATAGTGGAGTATGCTAATTATAACACGTTTCTTTTCCTCATCTGGATGACTAGATAACATAAAAGTTTTTTCTCTCTTTTTGTACATTAATGGACCTATTAATTATCACAGTGACAGGATGTATTGCTCTAATTTGTGAAAAACAAATTTAAAATGTTACTTTAAAAAAAGCTCCTTAACAAAGTGACTTCTCCAATTAAACTTGACATTCGTGTGCCCAAATTATGTTAAAATGCCGACCCTTAAAATACAGGTTATTCGCCGTTATAATGTCAAAAGATGTATATTGAAATGATGTATCTCTGCCTGCTCAATCTTCGGAGCTCCCTGATGCATTTGTTCCTGTCCCCATAAAACTTTCTCTGCCCATTGTCCAGGTGCAGTGAGGGGTCCAACAAGCACCCCAGCAGCAGCCCCCAGGGTGCAGGGGACACTGTGGCCCGTGAGAGAACGAGGCAGGGGCCCGTGGGAGGCGGTGCTGCTGGACATGGAAGGTGAGCACTTAGCGAAGGCACCCCCCCACCTGGTTGCCCCACCCGGATCCTACAAACTTAGCCCACACCAATTTCACGTTATGGCAGAATTGAGGCCGCAGTTTATTAGGCAGTTTTAAACTTACAAGCAAACCTTCAACATGTCTTACTTCAATTTATTTGGAAGCCTGTGACCTCTGTACCATAGCCAGTAGCACTGTGCCCTACATTCAGTGGCAGCCATCCTTTACTTCCACTCTGGGCAAGCCTCTGCTTTCAGCCCCAACTGGGTGACCTTTCACTTCCGGTGCAACCACATGTTTCATTCTGGGTAAGCATCTGCTTCCAACCCGACCGGGTGACCTTTCACTTTTGGTGCCACCACACATTTCATTCCGGGTAAGCGTCTGCTTCCAACCCGACCGGGTGACCTTTCACTTCTGGTACCACCATGCCTTTCCTTCCGGGTAAGCATCTGCTTCCAACCCAACCGGGTGACCTTACACTTCTGGTACCACCATGCCTTTCCTTCCGGGTAAGCATCTGCTTCCAACCCGACCGGGTGACCTTTCACTGCCGGTGCCATCACACCTCCCAACTTCTTCCGGGCCACTGGCTCCACCCTTGACTATTTTCTTCCGGTTCAACCCCCAAGGCCATTGCGGTAGCCTGCCAGTACCCCATGGGTCCTGACTGTCACCTGTTTGTGGCCTGTTTCCCTTCGGCAAATGCTATTTTTACGTAGGATCACTTTGTAAGTACCGCCAAGCCTTTCTGGGAGCTTTCTCTGCCAGGAAGGCCCCCCCCCGCCATAGCTGCGCCTCAATTCTTCTAATACCCCTACAACACTTTGCATTGAATATTACCATATGTTCTGTAGAAGATTTGGCATGAGGTTGTTTATGGTTGTATCTGACAACTGTACACCTTCCCCCTTGGGATGGAACCCCTGCCAGGGACCTCCCGGGAATAATCTAAGAGTATCCCACTTTGTCATACATGCTCCTGGCCAAGTTAGGAGGTATTTCTTTATAATGAGAAAGAAGTTGCCCCTTCATATAGTTGGGAAGTTGTTTCCTACTGAAGTCAATGATCATAACATTAGCATTTGTTGACCGGGTGCGGCACGTTTGAATCTTTATAGCAGTGCACCCTTGAACGTTGAAAAAGGAATGCTGAATCCCCCCTTTATTGCCGCCAGCTCTGTCTGTACCCCATGAAAGGTAACAGTGTTCGATCACCAACACTGCTCTGCACTCTGTGAAGTAGAACACAAACAGAGCAATGGTGAACAATAATATTTTAGGAATGACTTTAATATACTGCTTAAGCATTACATGTTTCCATGACCCCTTGCACCGATGTCCACACAAAGCTCCCCCTGAGCTTCTGGCATCCCATATTTGTGGGTGAGGATGTATTCTAGTGATCGACTCCTGCCTGTTATACATGCACCCAGCCAGGAGCCTAACTGGGCACTAAGGGCTGTCCACCTTCTATGCTATATACAGTAATTCAGGGTCACCTGCTAATTTGATCCGTTTTATATGGCTTAACCCCTTGACCGCGATCGGAATTCCGCTCGTATGCGGCACATTCCGATCGCGGGTGGAGACGTGACGAGCTCAGCTCGTCATGCGCACAGCGCGACCGCGCAGCATGACGAGCTGAGCTCGTCACGAGCACGGAAGGGGTTAAATGAGAAGGCTATGTTGTGCGGTCTGAATTAGCTATACGTAACAAAAGGGGGGGGCCTGTTGCTTTTGTCACCTTTGGCTGTTGGTACCAGCTCAATAACCCGGAAAGCCCAATTATTGGTCTTAATTCACATGTGGCCAATCCGGAGAACAAATTATTTCATTTTGGTATTGTACCATTCAGCTTTACGTTGCATACTACTGCCCGGAGATCCTTTGAGATGCAGGACCTATATTTACTTGCAACCTTGGCCCACACCACAAAGTATTTGCCCCCGCACCACCAACTCCTTAAAATTGTCTGTTGAAATTGAAACTCTAGCTGTAATGTTTGCAAAAGTTTGTACACAACCCCGGTACTGTTGCTTTGTTCCAACCACTACATCCTTCTCCGCCATGCCCTTTTACTGAGCTCCTAATTCCTGCAATGCTTTACCCAGCTGAACAATACCCTTCTTGCCACCTGACTAGACTCTTTCCTGCTGATAACCTATAATGAAAAGCCACTTATTAATATTTATGTTTCATTCCACCATGACCACATGGCTTTGCAGCAGCTGCGGTCTTTGGCTGTACTCCAACACTTGAGCCCTCCTACCAGCTATGTCGTTGGAGCGACCCTATGCCTCTTTGTCCATGCTGCCTAAGTTCCTTTTACTATCCTTGAAATTATTATTATTATTATATATATTTTTTCTTTTTGGAACAGAGTCTTCTTTGGCTCTGCTGAATGCACCTAAATTGCTTTCAGTACCAACGTTTTGTGAGCGACTCCGCCCCATGATACAAAATGTGCTTTGAATTTCATCATTATGCAATTGTCAGTGTGAACCTAACCTTATTGTGGCCTGTGGAAAGCGTAGTGGCCTCACATTTTCAGAATCCCTCCCTCATGTAATGACTCCATTATGTAGACTCTATGTGCAAAAAATATGCCTTTCCTATCTATATATCTTTATTTTGCATATTTATCTATTTATACTGTCTCCTGAATCGCAGTTGGCCTCAAACTTTGACGTTGTACAGCCAAGCTCGACCAGACGTCTCACGTTGGCGCCTTTTGTTTTGGAAGTCCAAGTATTTAATCCATAAAATTGACATTTTCCGTTGCTTATATTTCCATTTATTTATTTTTCTCTCATTTTTGATCCTAAATATTTCACCAGAACCTCCTCTAACTACCTCAGCTCCCTCCACCTGCCGTGTGCCCCCACTGTACGTTTGCTTCTGTTGAGGTGAACTGGTGCTCGAACGACACCTATGCCTTTGCAAATCGGCCAGTGCACCCCACCATGCACCGGAAAAAGGGCCCCATGGCAAAGCGCGGTATACTGGTGGCACCTTGCACCTACCCATCTGCAGTGAGCTACTAAACGATGTCCAAGGGAATAAATTGAGACCTTGTTACTGTGGCCTTATTTATAAGTGGTAGGTCCCTACCTATACTTACTAATAATCCACCTTCTAAGGACATGTGTCCATGTGCACCTGCGAGCCACCAAAGACTCACTCCAACTACCTCAGTTCCCTCCAACTGCGGTGTGCCCTTACTGCACATTCGCATCTGTTATGGTGAACTGGTGCTAGATCTGCATCTGTAGTATAACTCCCACTGTAATATACCTCTCCTTCCCTCTGGTCTTACTCCAAAAGCAAGGTGGCACTGCTTCTCTGTGTGTTGACCTTCAAAACGCTCTATCCTCCATACTGACTGTTTATCAAATCACACCTCCCACCTTTCCCCCCCCGACCCATCTGGCATTGGAGGAGGCGTGCTGGGGAAGGGGGAAGCAGGAGTTAGGAGCTCACCATTCTCCCAACCCCCTCCACCCCAAACCCCCGGCGATGAGCCTTGCACACCCTCCCCGAGGCCAGAGGGGTCAGAATGCATCTCCTCCCTTTCCAAGGACACTGTCCTACTGTAGTCAATTAACTGGGACTTGGCACAGGACCCTAGGACTATAACTATGTATGCGGCTGTGCTGCGGGAAACAACCTTTAGAACGCATGCATTACATCGCATGCCATTAGATTGCGGTTTTAACAACGCAAGTCGTTACAACGACTTGCACTGGAGGGCGCTATAGGACAAGGAGTAGTTTAATTTGCATTCCAACACCTTCCCTACTGTACGTAGGCTGGAGTTGGAATAGTAAATTAAACTACTCCTAAGTCCAGCGCCCTCCAACGCAAGTCGTTGTAACGATTGCGTTGTTAAAACCGCGATCTAATGGCATGCGATGTAATGCATGCGTGATATCTTCATACATCCCTGTGCTGCCATCCCCTAATCACTGCACCCCTAGTTCATGGCCTTGGGGAAACATGCTATGTCACCGCACTGTAGCGTAATACCTTTGTTAATATACCGTGCTTCTACGAGGGAGGCTGCGTATGAACCATGACTTCCCCATCACTGCACGCCTCCCTTATTGCCAGACCTACATGCATTAACGGTATTGTAGCCGTTCCAGCTCCATCGTCACTAAATGATACTGGTACTGTTGAACCACTCCCTTCCTTCTTGTTTGCTTTTCTTGTAAAATGTACCTTTGGTGTAGCGCATTTTTTTTTTTTTATAATGTTAAGTGGTTTGCCTAGAATCACAGGTTGTTAACCGTGAACGTGATCGACCGCCCTAGCCAGTCAGCAATATCATCTCCCTGTACCTTCATCCCCTTATCCCTTTACATTTCACCTGTAGTTCTGTGACTTGTCTTCCCCCTATCTTTCAGCAGCTTGCGCCTTTTTAGTCTCCCAATGCACCCAAATGTGCTGCATTATACCGTATAATTTGGCTTTTCTTGCCGCATAATTTACTCAAACCTGCTGCATAATTTAACCCTCCCCCTGCCGCATAATTCCAGTAGCGCCATATACATAATCTAACCAGATCACCAAGGAAAGGGCTTTCAGCCTTTCCAGGAGTACAGAAGACAGTATATAAATGCCAAAAAAAACAAAACAAGCAAGTATCATTCATAATCTTTTGCATTTCCACAAACAAAATTGTGTGTATTATTTAAGGATTTCTCAATTTCGAAGTGCCTAAGGACGGACATTAAGCATTGGAAGTAAAGCAGCGTCATTTTCCCTGGAATGTTTACGCACCTTCGTGGCCACTCCACATGAATCATGTTTGTTATTGGTTAGAGGAGGGGCTGCAGGCTTATGCTGCTCCCTTCCAAAACTTGGATCGCCGCCAAGCCGTTTATCACCAAGTGTAAGTGCCACCCAGAACGAGCTTAACAAATGACCGTGCGAGTAGGAATGCTGTGATTACGTGCAGATGAGCAACATTCCTGCCTTGCTAGCAGCAATTCCCCACATCACGCGTGTTCACAAGTGAGAGTTAGTGAACAAAACGACCGCCACCGGCCTCCAGGAGCCCCCATCCCCTCCGAAGGCAACAGTCCGCTCTGACCACACCCATGCAAACCACCTCCAACCTCCTTCGCATCTCTTACCGCACAAATATCCCTCATACCGTCCCCGACAGCGCCCCCCCCCCCCCGCCCCAGTGGCCGGTCTGTCAAGTGCCATCGTAGGCCTCGCTGTTATTTACAGGAATTATAGTAATTCCTGTAACTGGCCCTGGAATGATGAAAGGCAGAGGATATTAAACAATCCGCTCAGGACCACCGGATGGCGAACCACATCGAAGCCCGAACTCCATTCCCATTGTCCCAAAGTTGACACCCCTGTCCACAAGCCCCGTCCCCTCCCCCCTGGGACCCCGACATTGCCCACCATTGCCTGGCCTACCAACACTGTGCTCCTGAACCCCCTTTCGCAATCCGCAACCTCCAAAGTGAGCCTCCAGCAGTCCGGGAAACAATCTCCCTTCACAAGCGCCACCCCTGCACCCAACCTTGCCGCAATCCCTCCCGTGCGACTCCCCACACATTACCCACTTATCTAAATTTGCACCCAAACTCCTTACACCCCACCCACTGACCTTGCTCGCTGAACCCTCTGTAGCACCTCTACTTTATAAACGAGCCATAGTTATTGCTTATTTATCTTATGCCACTAACAACCATTGACAAAGCCAATAGTCCTGACTTGTTGTAGGTATGATGTTACTTGTTGTATTATATCTGGATGCCATGACCGAAACAGCAAATTACAAGTTGGGCGGCACACTATGCTAAGCACCGATTTTTAGCTTACGTGATTTAAGCCACGCCCTTCATTATATTAGCCACGCCACTTTGAGAGACCCCCCCAGTTTTTTCATCCCACTTAAAAGCCCTGGCATGCTTGTGTTGTTTGACAACATGTATTCACGCTATTGGAGCGTTTTCAGCACCATCGTCACTGAAGGGAAATCCTCATGTGTGCAACACAGTTTATTACTGGTTTCCCTTTTTAACACAAATTTATCCCAAAGTATCAGAGAGCTTTACATGAGTACGAATTGCATTACATAAAGCCACATTTATTTATTTAAATATATATATAGGGGGGGGGATTAAGCGATTTGCCCAGAATCACAGGGTGTTGACCGTTATCGCTGAAACTTAACCCAGTTCCCCTGATCCCATAGTGGAGATCGCCGCCCTAGCCCCTAGGCCACCTCCTGTTCATGCATCTTCATTCCCCTTCCTCCCTGCATCTTCCTGTACAACTATAACCTGCCCTCTCTCCCCTTTTTACGGCAGTGTGTGCCCTTTTCGGCTCCCCTATCTCCCTCCAAATCTACTGTGGCTTTGTATCTGCCGGATGATAACTTTTATTAAAACCCCCGAACTCCCCTGAAAGCCGCACCTCCTACACCTATGCCTGTACCAACCCCCCCCCCCCCCCCAAGCCTGGAGCAAAGTAACTCCCCCTTATGCCTGGAGCAAAGCCCCCCCCCAAAAAAATTGAGAGGGGCGCCCATACCGTGTTCTGCCGCGGGTACCTCAGTGTAACCGACGTAGCCAAACACTGCCTGGGCAAGAAAGCGCTACACCGAGCCCCAATTCATTACGGCGACACTATATTTGTTTGGAAGCGCTACATTGTTAGGTTGAAAGTGCTTTATCGGAGTACCCCACATTAACACCCACCACAATCGCAGGCACGTGGGGGCGTGTTCTGCACAGCATGATGGATGGCCGATCTTCCCGTAGGTCCGCCCCGGTTTATTGAGCATTAAAGATTAAATTCTTCTGCCCCTGCTATTATCCCTGCTGATTACTGCTCACCGTAACTCCTGTGGTAGAGCCCTAATGTCCCGTGACTGATTTGAAGGTGTTTTTGTGGAACCTCCCCTAACTGCCGGTATCACTGTAAGAGTACCCCCAGGACGGTGCAGAGTAAAGCCAGGTACCAGGCGTCATCCCTTCCAATCCAACTTTTCTCTGCCGTACTGTCCCTCGGCCAAATGTTTGCACACTCCGCCGCCTGTGTGTGCCCACGAGCGCGCCACCCAGTGTTTCCCCACATTGCCTGACTGGCGCCTCCACGCCCCACCGTGTGTAAATTAATTTTGTCCTTGTAAGAATTGGCGCCAACCCATGAATTATGGTTGTTGCGCCCTATAGTGCCTGGCGCCGCAACTCCCCTGCTCCCCCCTCCTACCCCCCAGATGTGGGGAACGCCCAATGTACTCTAACCGATCCATTCCATTCTTCTTATCTGCAAAAACCTCCTCCTGTGCAGCCTGGTTCCCTGCCTTAACCTTGTAATTAGACCCTTTGCTGCCCTTTCTTTAGCCACCGAAGCAAGGGCCCCTATGCCCCTTCCTTCTCGCTGCTCCCACTCACACGCTTTGTCTCCCTCTAACCCGCCTCCGACATTTTAGCGTTTTTTTATGCTCCCCCCCCGTTGCATCACCCCAGGCCAAATTCCTCTTTGTAAGTACTTCGGGAGATTAATAATCGGCCCAGGATCACAGGATGTTGAGCCACACTGAGATTAGAACTTCACTCACCCACTCCAAATTAGGCAGGTCTGGGCCTAGGGCCCCCTTGTTTCCCCCCTCATACCCCGCCATTTACTGCTATTGTCTTGCCTAACCACCTTGCGCCCCTGCATCCAATTACTAAATACACAGGCTGAGGCTCTCGAAGCCCCCACCCCTCTCGCGCGCCTCTGTCTACCCTTCAACCCGACTCCAATATTCGAACCCGACTCCGCATTGAAACCTTCTTCCTGGTCCTCCGTGCGCCACCCCGGGCCAAATACCTGGTTTGTGGTATTGCGAGAAGAGTAAATCATCTGCGCAGGATCACAGGATGTTGAGCCGCTCCCAAGTCGGCAGCTCTGGGCATAGGGCCACATCCCTTTCCCCTTGGTCCCCGCTGTTGCCTAGCGGGCCCCATTGACTAACTCGCAATTCCTAAACATCATCCAGCCTCCCGAGGCACCGTCCTCCCTTACAAGCATTGCCCCTGCCATCAAGCCTTTCTGTCCCTGCCGCATGCAGTACCGACCATTAACCCATTCAAATTTGTTCCCGGGCGTTCCTACACCCCCCTGCTCTCCGTGGGCCTTTAGCCTCCCTGTATTGCTCCTCATCCCTTCTGCCCGCACCTCAGATCTCTCGTAACCATCCATCACCTCTGAATGGGGCTTGAATCCCCGCTGTGCCATCCCTAGGTGTCTGTGCACCTGCTTTGCCTTGCCAACGCCAAACCTACCACACTTTACAGCAACTCGCTCGCACCTACCCTCTGGAACCAACCTCACTGTGCCCAGACCGATCCCCTTGTGTGCCCCCCCAAGCTTTAAGCTCCGCATATCCCGCAGGTGACCGTCCACTCCACAACCACCTGAGTATCTCCATGCCGGCTGCCCGCCGCACTCCCCAGCACTTCTCCCTGCATAGCCCCCCTTCATCCCTTCCCAGACAAGGTCTCTTGAGTGCCACCGTAGGCACCGCCGTTATTCACAAGGAATTGTAACTCATCTAACGGACCTCGGAAGGATGAAAGGTCGAGTAAATCTAGACTGGGGCTCGAAGCGCCCTCCAAAGATACTAGCGGCTCTTTAAGTCTTCTCCTTATGCCAGTTGGAGCCAGCCCGGCAGTCCCTCGAGGGTGGAGGACTGACCACCTTCCCTCCTCGTCCCAACTGTGCCCTTACTAGCACCAGCCCATTCAGCAACGCCGTCCGCCGCCCGGCTTATCAAGAAAATGTTGGGCCCCCGCCCCCATCAGTCCACAAGCCAAGCACTGGAAGGAAGTGCAGAGCTCCCTCCCTCAGCCTACAAAATGTCCCCAAATTCTTCAGAGACTCCGATGCCTCACTCCTCCAGGACGGAAAAAACAGACACCAGGCGCTCAAACAGCACTGAGAGCCATGCGCGGTGCAAGGTCACATAGCTGGTCTGCTGTGCACACGTCTCCGAAGCGGTGGGGCCCTCTGGGGCCCGGGAAGAGGGTGCACCCACCTCGAGGCCCAGCCTACACTATGGCTGAATGTCTCCCAGAGCTGGCAGTGGCTCCTGGGGGACGGCCCCAGAGTTGGCCGGAACGTGGGAGAACTCGCCAAGTCCCCCCTTTCCGTCCGCACTGTCAAATGCACACATCCCAGCATATCTGCGAGGGCCAGAGGGAAACTCGACGCCCCAAGTCCAGAGGGGCGACCGTGCAACCCCACATCCTGCCCGACCCCCCCCAGCGCCATGCACTGCCACAAGGCAGTACCTTCCTGCCTAGCAGCATTCCCTCCTAAGCCCTTACGGCTCCCCTAGCCCCCTCCCTCACCTCACACTCTGTAGCAGCAGCACCTCTATCCTCTGTAACATTCCCAGGAGAAAGAGGGTGTCGTGACCCGCGCTTGTGTTTAAATACCCCACCACCCCCAGCCAAATTCCTTTGCTTAAATTTATGGCTGGGCTGAACCCAGTATCCTAATCTGCTGCCCAGTAACTTCCATGCCTACGCTCCCCTTACCCCCGCCCTTTCCAGCCCAGGTTCTGCTCCCGGGGGTGGCCTCCACTAAGGCCCCCGGTCCAGCCACATTCCCCTCCCTTTGGGGAGGGGGGGCCGAACCAAGGGGCAGAGCAGTCAGCAGAGATACAGACGCCGCGCTGTGTTTGTTTATCAGCAGGGCTCGGCATCTCTCACTGTAATGGCGGTGACTTGTCTGTTGTGCTCACGAGGATTCTAGTTGGAACGTCCGTTCACAGAACTCCATCCAACGGTCAAGAGCGGCAGTTTGTCACATGAGAACTGGGAGGAGACTGCGACGTTCGTTGTCTCCCGCCTTTCATCACTGTCCTATTCCAAGATGGCGCCGGGAGAAGCTTTCAATGGCAGCACCCCCAAAAATATAAACTGCATGACGTTTTACCAAAAATGTTATCTTCAACCTCATCCAAGATGGCTGCTCGCTGTTTAATGTATCGTGTTGAACCCTGGAGGTCTAGTTCTTGCCCGTCGGTGTTGTCGTGACCCGGAAGCAGTTCTGCTTTCAGTCCTCCACGCTCCATGCTGCTTCAAACATCTGGCTGGCTCCTGCAGCTGCACCGAGGACCTTGGAGGGCTTCGAGCAGCAAACCGAAGGCAGCAGCTGCACCTGTAGGAGCCGCTGCAGCCACAGCTTGTGCTCGGAAGGGCTCGTCTCTGTGCAGACTGTGCCGGACTTTAGGGTAAGTTTGAAGTGAAAGCATGAAGCCACCCTTTTACTTAAAATGCTTGTTTGGTTATTTCGTCAGATTGGACAGATGTGACATTTTCTCTCTAAGCTGCAGAGTATGCGGAGTCCTGCATCGTGTCCATGGTACTCATCACGCAGATATTTTACTTTCGGTTTGCATTGTATGGGTGACTAGTGTGAGTGCTGTACTGGAGTGTAAACGGTCTGGGCCTGCAGGGCTTGGCTGTGTCTCAACACAGGGTGGACATGTCAGATGGGCCACGACATGGAAGGCCAGGCCCCACCCTCGAGGTTTCCAAACAAAGCATCGGAAAATCTCCCCTTCACCGATTCTCCTCGCTGACATAGAATTTAAGTGTAATGTACAAAGCGTATTAATGTGCTTTGCTAAACTATGAAGCGCTATAAAATAAGCTACCGCACGGTACAGTATAGCACTATATAAACGATCAGGGCAATGCAATACTGTGGTTACCATGTGTTTAAAGTGATTCTTTGTGTTTTCTTACGTTTGTCATTCCTCCACCAATGGTTGTAAATCTCGTGTTGTAAAAGGACTTTCAACTTAGAAAGATAACTGCGGTGCGTCTAAAAGTACTCACGTGTCTGCAGCAGTCTAAGGTCGGTGCCCATTTAAGTAACTCTTAACAAAAGTCACCCATAATACCTTAAGTTCTTGATCTTAATATGTGGTCTTAATACTGTTACCTCTACATCATTGAGGGTTTCAGACAGTAAGTAGCAGTTCCCTGCTGCCACTTTTTAAGCTACACAAGACTCCTCATAGTTCAACACCAAGACCATAAACTGCAGCACCGGAAACCCTGACAGTCTTACTCTGGAAGGTCCCAGTTATTCCAACTTTGCCCGTTTTGGATTCCTGGTGAACACGTAGCTGGTTTAGATGCAACTTGAAGTTAGTGGTTCATCGATATTTTCAACTCTCTCGAACTAAGTTTTGCAAGTGGGAAACAGAAGCTGGTGTGGCGACTTGTCGTCAGATATGGAGGATTAGTCCAGCCCTTTTCTTGCTAGTTGCGTTCTGGGAAATATTCTCTTCTCAGCCTCCTGCAGCCATCCTGAGTTCGTGGCCCTGTGACTGCTGTAGATCTTGAGGCTGGCAATGCCTCTGTAGTTGTCCATAGTGTGTTCACGCTGTTGAGGACACGTCAGGTGGGTTGGATCCCTGACAACTTCGAAGTGATGTGGGATTCTTTTCATATTAAGTTGAAGCTCTTTGTCCATATTGGGGTGACCTGGTTTTCTCCTTATTGTGAAAAAGTTTTTTTAAAATCCCCTGGTCCATCCCTGAGTGTGTGGAATATTCTTATTGAGGATGTCAAACGTGTTATAGCTGTTTACTGAGCATCTGTTCATCACTCCTTCATGTGACATCTTGTTATAATTCTGAAGGACGCTGCTTGTGCAGTCAGGTGTCCCACTCCAACCAGACTTTGTGCTGCCTGGATTCCCCTGTGAGCCACCCTCCAATGTTACAATTTCACGAGGATTTAGCGTAATAAATGGAAAACATGTTTGTAAAACACTCTGGGAAGACAATGTGTGACAAGCTTAGTGTCCGAGAGAACAGTGTTTTTTATTTCTTATTTTCTTAATAACATCCCTGGCTTTGCTATTCCTTTGTCTGGTCTGGGAGGAAGCACATTCATCTAACCTTCACACTGAAGCCTTTATTTGCTGTTAACTTTTTATTTGCAGTGTATTCACATTTAAGTACCAGAAAGCGACGAGATATGCATCCTCTGCGTTCTAGAAGGCTTTTTTCTGGCCAAAGGTTCTATTTTGGCCAAATCTGCTATCCGTCTTTCCCTCTGGCGAGTTCTATAACATAGCTGCAGTTCAGCATTTACAAGCCTGTACATTCAACATAAAAAGTTGGCCAGCACCTGGAATTTGTTTGTGCTTTTGTGATTTTTTTTTTTTCTGGTACTACTTTTCAGGAGACATTCTAATGTAACACACATTACAGCTGTGAAATTGTGGCTTCTAGAAGCAGTTACTTAGAGAAGGCTAGGAATAGACCTAGGCATCCAGCTCTTGACTTCCACCACATCTGCACCTTCATTTATCAATCCAATCGCACCCAGGCACTCATCCATACCTATTTAGCCATCCATGTACGCTCCCACTCTAAGGTGTCCATTGACGCTTCGTCACAGACATTGGTGCATCAATACATTCACCAGGGTGTGTCTGTGCACTGTCTGTGGCCCCATCGTGTTGTGGCCATACTTTCTTCAATGCACCAGACTTTCACTCGAAACAAAATGGCATAATGTTATGGGACTCGAAATTTGGCCCTACCTGATCCCAGCATAGCCATGACAATGCAACCTCTCCCCAGATTTCTGTTTTATGGAGCTGGGGAAGCATTTGCTTTCTCTGCCCTCAAAATGGGGAGATAGTGGCAAGCATCCATCTTTTCACACATTCATCTTTTCATCCATGCACACATGCTTTCATCTTTCCAGCTATGCACTTGCTCACACGCATGCATTTGCACCCTCTCCCTTCCGCCCGCCAAACCCTTAGTAGCCCAATAGTCCCATTCCCCCAATGCAAGGACCTAGGCATTGGCATTGATCGGTTATTTTTAGATCTTGCCCACAGACGCCTTTTAGCTGTCTGTGCGTAAAAGACATTCTGTGAACCATATCAAAAACTTCCAGTGGACTTTGTGCCAGCCCATTGCTTATCATTGGTTGCCTGTCCAATCGCTTGTTTGCTTGCTTCTTACTTGATGTCTTTTCTTCCTTTCGTGTTTGAAATTCCCCTGGAAAATAGCTTCTTTACAATCCCTTTGACTGCATGACATTTATCCTTCCACTGCTCACATTCATATAACTACTTTTTTACGTCTCAGCCTACCAAACAGCGCAACTGTCTGGTTTGCTAAAGACATTGGGGACATTCAGAAAGTTGACCCAGGAATGCATTCCGCCCGTTGCTTACAATTAGCTTTGTGGTTTGTAACTCACATTTTCTGTTTGCTGGCTTTGTTTTAGGCTGTCGAGTTTGTGCCTTCCATTGCCAAAATCTTGTATACTGTGTTCTTCCACAAACTCGCTTTCTGTAAACATGCTTTTAAATCTTGTTCTTATCTTGTCACATTTGCTGTGCAATCAAAGACAGAGGTCAAATGTTAGGCTGTGTCTTCCAGGGAGCTTGGTGTTTATTTTTCTTCTTCTGATTTAAACGTGAGACGATTTATGTGAAAATCATGCTGGCTTGTGGGGATCTGCTTGAGA